>VXBJ01002874.1:229232-257253 GCA_013400055.1 Nycticryphes semicollaris | reverse complement strand
TTAAGTGAAATTAGTTTCTCTAGTTTAACAAATATTGCATGATATCTTTTTTTTAAATCTTCAACAGTTGGCCAAAAATATATTATAAAACATTTGAAATAATCTAAAATTGAAAACCCATTTTTAAATTTATTTACCTTCTTTTCAAACAATGTGAGAACCTTGAGTTGCCTGCAAAAGTTTGTAACTATTAAGCACGCCTTTTGCATTATTGTGGTGGTTTCCCTTGGTCTTGAAGTTCCTGACACGTACTATTTCAAGTTCCTTTCCTTGTTGTGTTGACCCCAGTTGGCAGCTAAGCACCACACAGACATTCATTGCCTCTCCCCCAGCGGGGCGGGGAAAGAGATTAGGAAGAGCAAAAGCGAGAAAACTCCTAGGTCAAGACAAAGGCAGTTTAATAAGTGAAGGAAAAAGGATGAAAAAAACAAAGCAGTTGATGGGGCAAAAAAAATCACTCATGATCATCCACATGTCGACTGATGCCCAGCCAGTCTGTGAGCAATGACTGCCGTGGTTTGAGGGTCAGATTAAAGAAAAATGGAGAGACAGGCTTACCTGCAAGTCCTATCCAAAGAATTGGAATAAAGGGATGCCTGTCTCTGATGATGCTTCCAGTTTCCTATGCAAAAAGGTTGATGTTGATGGTACTGTTTTATAAACTGACAATTCTGCACAACTTGACCATCTGGTACTTATGGAAATTTGACTTTATCTCAGCATATGATTTTTTTTTTCTTATGTTTTTGTTTTGTAAAATAGTTATAAACAACAGATAACTAAATAGATGTGGGTTTGGTTTTGTTTATAAGACTTTTGGGCTTTAAATTTCCTAAAAGACGGAAATACAATTGCAAAAAAAGCTGTAGCAATTAACTTGGTAAGTAATCCATAAATAAATACTACTTTTGAGAGGAAAATCAATATTTTATTGGATTACTTAGGAGCTATGTCTCTTTCTGCATGTGCAGGCTTTTGGACGAAATCATTACTAAACATTTCAGATCCTTCCAGCTGGAGGAATGTATACCTTGATATATCTGATAGAGTACAGCTGAAGGAGAACCTCAAATAAACACGCTTTGGGACCTGAAAGTTTTAAAAGATAAAATTAAGCCAAAAATATCCAGTGAAGGGACTGCTGAGAAGATGAAAGTTTGCTTTTAGTTTAAGCTGGACATTCTGTGAAGTGTTGAAATAGTGCATAACTTCACACAGCTACGTCGCCTCAGTGCAGTCATTAACGAGGAGCTGCTGTTCTCTGTCTTGATCTCTTGAAGCGAGTGGATTTTTCCAAGGTTTTACTCTTTTTATTTTGCATATATGTATAGCTTCCTACTCTATTGCAGTATCCAATTATAGCAACAGCCTTTCTGTTGTCACCTCATAGATTTTTTAAAAATCCATGTTATATAAAAAAAACCCTAAATTTCTCATGGAAACTTTTGGTTAAAAAATTAAGTTTCTGTAACTAGATGGGTAGACTTGTCTTGAATATGAACAGGAATATATTATATATAGAAAATTACTGTAGTTTTTCAAAAAGGTTTTGACAAGCATGGGATAATCCTGTGGTGTCCTCTCTCTGTGTACTTTATCTTGTACAAAAGACTTTATTAGATAAAGTCCTCCAAAGGTGAATTCTGTGCAGTGGAAGACAGAAAAAAATTTAATCTCTTCTTTTGAGGATAGCCCTGAGTTACTGCTACATGCATAAGGTGATAATTATCTGAAATCAGCTATATGCTAAAGCTACTAAAGAAGTAAGTTGAGAATATTAAATAGTTTGTTGATATAAATTAAGGAAAGATAGGACCTGTAGCAGCTACGTAGAGGTACTGTGCGTTTGAAAAATGAGTTCCCAAACAACTGAGAAATTAAAGCCTCATGACATAAGTAATGGTTACCTGCAAAATTGTTTTGTTTCTGCCCTAAAGTTGATCATTGTACTTGAGATGCATTTTTAATTCTTTCATACTGTTCTAACGGAAACCCAAGGGCTATGTGATTCTGCAGTTGTTGGGCCACAAAGGGTTGAGCAACCCTTTGGTTCAGAAATCTCTCGATTTTGGACCCAGGGAGGTGGTCCAGCACACAAGTGATGCAAGGTTTAAATAAAGTGCAGGTATCCCAAGGAATTAATTGAGAGCGTGTGTTAGATTACCTTAACTGGAGCTAGGGATGCTGGTGCTGCTATGAGAACGGTCATAGTATGGTTAGAGAGTTTCCCCTCATTTCTGTCTCATGCAGCCTGAGGGTGTTCAGCACCTCCTCCTTGAAGGGTGGCCTTACCCTGTGCGAGGGGCTGCTGAAACATGGCCCTCGTGCTTCCTGCTGAATTTGGGCCACTGTGCCAAATATAAAGCAAGAGTCATGGGACTAGAAGAAAATATGCTGGGGGCTAAGGATATCCTCAAGTTAACTGTACATGTGATAGAGTGAGGAAGAACATGTCACTTAACTGTGGCCTTATTATTTGTATCATTGATCCATATTGGGTATCTTCCAACGTGAGATATTTTATGATTCTATTTTATGATCCTGTGTCTGGTCTACAGATGAAGCTTAAAGCAGAATGCATGCTAAGAGGCTAAAAAGGCAATGGTGAAATTATCATTTTTCAAAGTATGTAGAGTAGTAGGCTCTTATGCAAAATCATAACACTATAGAAAGCTATTTTAAGAAGCTTTAAGCATAAGGAGATGACCGTAATCTCCTATGCTACGATGGAGTGTCCTAACCCCCTATGGCTATGAGCCAGGGATAGGCCTTCCGGAGGGTTAGGTAAGTAGAAAGTGACTCAGGTCCATAAAACAGAGAAAGGGTGGTCAGAGCTCTGATCTGTGTGTGGTGAGGGTTTGCATAATTAGAACGTACATGTGATTTGCTTTATTACTGTCATGAATCAGTCTTTCACATTAGCTTGACTAGCTTGAATAAGTCAGCATGATCTGTTCAGAAGTAGGGACTCTTGTCTCTAATATGGCAGCATTTCTAAATAGTGCTCCATCCCATAAAGTTTTTACTTCCTAAAAATATTTTAATTCATAAGAGCAAATGCTAGTCTTGATGTTAAAAATGGCAAGACATCATGCTATTTATATAGATGAGATTGGCTGCGTACCCCAGCTTGAAGCATGAATTTTGATGCATAATTAATACAAGGCTGATACTATGAAAAGTTGCTAAATTGGTGGGTAGGATGAGTAGAACTAATTTTATTTTGATTTTTTTTGTTTTATTGGGAAGCAAATGTCTTATTCTCAATACAACTGTCAAATCAATACAGAAGGAAAAATACCATAAAATTATTTGCTAAAATGTTTCTTGGAGAGAGAGAGAATCTTTTATGTTTAGAAAAAATTGTGTGCAGATACCCAGCCTGGTTTTGTTTCTTTTTTTGGTTTCTCTTTATCTGCCTTCCACACTTTAGGAATGGATGTGGAGATGGCATCAGAGGTCTAGGGGTGCTTCATCCTTTGGCATTTCCCCATCAGAATGACAGAGCTTTTTACCCTCTTGGAATCACCCTAAGAAACATACAACAGTAATCTGATGTTTCAAAAGTTTTACTGGACAGAGAGAAAATGGAACTGGGAGGAAAAACCATAGCATAATATAGTTTGTAATGGCATAATATAGTTCGTATCCCTTCCATGTTTCATCAGAAACAGCATCCTCAAGCCTAATTATACAGGGGGTGAAGCACATAGAAAACAAATGGCTGGCTTTTCTTGAAAAAAGATTGCATCTTTCTGGCCAGAGAGTGCCTCAGCTTTTCTGCCTCTTCCTTCTCCACACGCTTCATGTGTTTGGCCAAATATTTTCTCAAGAAAAAAAGACAAACCAGTTTCAGGTGGTCTTCCAGGCAGCAGCGCACTGAGAAAGAGAAGACGTTTTAATCATGATGGATACGTACTTTCTCGGTTTTACCAAATACCATCATCCACCAAGAAATAATTGGGCTGTTCCATGTTTTATGTAACCTCTTTGGAAGAGCAGAATTCCAACTTTGGTTTGCTCCTTAAAACCTGAGAGAACAAAGCCATGAAGTAGGCAAGCAGCCACACGTGCACTGAGACAGTAATCCCCTTGCTCCACACATGCAGAGAGATTTTTGTTGTTAGGAGTGTATTCCTAGCTTTTCATTATGATTCTAAACTGCTTTGGAGTAACAAATCTCACTGACTGGAACCCAAAACCGATGCAGCTACTCAAAACCAGGTGCTGTGTTCTCCTGCAACTGGACTAACTCTGCAAGGGGAAAGGATCTGGTTGTTGGTAGAGGATAATCAATAGCTTTGAGAATGTAAGGAGAATTGAATGTAGAAGTTTCAACATCTGCCATCAAGGAGCCACAAAGTATGTTGGTTTTAGTTGTGTCTGCCTACGGATTTACCTTCATAAATAACTGAAATTAAAAAGTATTTCTATTAATGTGTACACACACAAAATTATTTTCTATTTTTATATTATCTTTTTAATTTTAAATTATGTGGATACCTTTATATGTGTGGGCTGTATATCTATGCCTTTTATAATATAAATTTCTTCATTATTTTCACAGCAAACCTAAGGAACCAATGTTCAGTGCAGGTAGGAACTTTTAAAATGTTTAAGCAAAAAATAACTGTGACAATATAATAGATCTTAATTTTATTTCCCTGTGTATGCCTAGATACTGGTATTGGGAATATAAATGTGATACTTACAGTCTGCTGATGACATATTTTTAAAGAGTTGATCAGTTTGCTCTAGTTTCTATTGGCCCAGTAGGTTTATTTTACAGTGAGGATTCTTTGTAAGAAGACAAAGGCCATGTCTTCTTACCCCAAATATGTCTTCGCTTTCAAAGCAGTACTAAGTTTTTGTTAATTACAGCATATGCTAAATTCCAGCTATGATGCTTTCACATTAATTTAGTCATAAAAGAGAGCCCTCAACTATTGGTGAAGAATGCCATATCTGTCCCAATGTCAAATTACAAATAAAACCAGTGTTTTGGAAGTCTCTCTTTAATTCAAAAATCCCTTTAATTTTTTTCCTGCTTATGTATTATCCCTGCAAAAGGTGAAATAATAGGTATAAATGATAGCAGAGTTTGTCGTTGTCATTAGACAGTTACAGACATTTGAATAATCTCAATAAAGATATGAAGCTGAATAGTATATATAATAGCTTTTTTTTCCATCTGAAAAAAAAACAAACCTAAAAGAATAGCTTTCTTTTTACAAAATAAGGAAGGAAGAAACCTTGTTGATTTAGCAGATGCATCATATTATTTTTGTGCGTAAATCTGTAACAGTAAATGTACGTTAAGCTGAAAAAGTAGAAAATCTTTTGTTTACTGCACTGATTGTTCAGAATTCCATAAAGCTTTTAAGCCATACTTCAAGTTTAGTGTAATTGATTTTGAACTCAATAATACATAGAACTAAGCAAGCATTGAGGTCTCCTGTGACAATACAATCACGGTTCGTGTCCCTTCCATGAAAACCGTTGATTTAGAAAAAGAAAACTTCTGATTTGCACAGTATATACTTTCCTTGTGTAACATTTCTTCTGTTGCACTACGTAAGCAAAGGTATTGGGGATAATTTTTCTTCTGACACTTTCCCTACAATTAAAGATCAGTAATTAAACAGATGTCACGCTACTTTTACCTTTCTCACCTGGAAAAAATTACTACTGAAATTAATGATTTTTTCTTTTCCTAAGAAAGTTATACTTGGTATTTTACTTAGGTTAATCATCTAGTTGCATAATGGAGTTTAAGCTAGTATTTTAATAACAGAAGACCTAAACAGAGCCCTTCCCTGGAGGAAAAGGGGTTGTGACTGTAATTACCCAACCTATGGCATGGAGTATGGCTCAGTGTTTTGTCAAGTAGGAGGTTAGAACCAGCAGAATACAGCTGGGCAGCCAGTAGAGCAGGTATTTAGTGAGTTTATTGTATTCAAACACATCTTTATCCAGCCCTTCTGTCTCTGTCTCTGTAATCACAAGGGAAGCGCCGTGTGACACACTGCAAAGGTAGGCTTCTCTTCCAAAACCTCATAGCTCTCGAAGCAAAATGGTACTGGTAGGATAAAAGCTCAATGTATAAACTGCTGTTTTCTAACTTGCGCGCATTTTGCAATGTTAAAACTTTCCTAGCTCTTTTGAATGAGACAAAAATATGATGCCTATTTATCTGTTATACAGCCTACTGAATTATAACCCTCAGGTGCACTTTAGTAATAATAGCGGGTTATAATTTAGATCCCTGTGGACTTTTTTCAGAAGAATTTGAATTAGAGAAAATATGTTGAGAGAGCTATATGGCAACACATGGATGTTCACTGTGTTTGAAATGGTGTTCTGCACTTTTGCTGAAATTCATATAGAACTTGCCCCTTTGTTGGCTGTTTTGCTGTTAGCCTAACATGACTATAGAAGCCTTGGTTTTCCCCTTGCTTTTTCCTACTGAGTAGGCTGTAGATTTTTCTGATTGAGTAAGCAGACCTAGCCCTCCAGCTAATTTCTCAGTGCTTTTTGCTCAATGTCATAAAGCAGAGTTATATTTGGTAAACATACCATATTGTTTTTTAAAGCTGTAGCTAAACTATAGTGTAAATATGCACATTTTTGATGCGTGTTTAGATCGGTGATAGAATCACAGATTTGTTTTTAGCTTTTTAGAGATAGCTAAGTCTTAACAGTTTTTCCACTAATCAGCATCTTTCTGCTTTGCCACAAATTTAAAATTTCACAAAGCAAAGAAAGTCTTTCGGAGAGTCTCTAACTCTGTGTATTCTTTGTACAATTTTATGCCTCCAATCAGTAGCGGTCTCCTTTGCAGATCCTACTAGCATTCGCGTGCCTTCTTATTTCAGTTCAAGAACTGTTAATTGTTGCAGTGATTTTCAACAACAATTTCAAATTTACAAAATTGCAGATGTAAAAGATACATTTGTCTTGAAGTTTCACCATTGGTCTGTCTTTGTAGTTTGATCATTGTCTGTCTTTACATCTATATCTTCACATCTATAACTTTGCTGTCTTAAAAACTTAGTTAATAAAAGCACAAAGAAAGGGATTTAGATTGATGATGTAGAGAATATGTTTGGATTAGTAAAAAAATGAGTACAGATGGAATTAATATTGCCAAAAGTTAGAAATAAATGCACGCTATGTATTTCTGTGCCTGACCTAGTCAGCCTAAGTTCCACTTTAGAGTTAGTAGAGAGAGAGGCATTCTGAAGGCATAATTTATATACCTGACAAAATATATTTGGTACTTGCTTTTGGACATCTGCTTTAAAATGGGATTATTTTGTCCAGAAGTACCTCTTCCTCCCTATTTGCTCTAAAAAGGAGTTTTGAGTGACTAGGTCAAATACTTCCACTGTAAACGGCTAAATGCAAATTTTATGGGTCCCGTAAGTTTCATGTGAGAAAAGCAGTTCAATGAATTAAACTGTTATTCATTCCCAGCCTTTGATAAGCAAAGTTAGCGGTTGTTACTGCTGAAAATCTGTTGACTTCCAGTGCAGCAGTATCAGTAGCATTGGCATGTGCTTTGAGCTTATTAAAGAGATGCTGCATGTGCATACAGGCAATGCTGGAATGCCCTGCTATTTAATGCTCCGCCCTTTATAGTGTATTTTCCAATACAGATCTATTGCAGTATGTTTTTAAAAACAACTCAATAAATACAATATTGTAGCATTTCAGCAGCCGTCTTAAGCTTCAACCATCTGTCACCATTATTTCACCATTATTATTGATTCTTTTTAGCATTCTGTTTTCTTTTGTTTTCATTGTGTAAATTCCATAAGTGAAGCTAGAGAGCCCTAGCTGTAACTTTACTAGCAAAGACAAATCAGGTTAGATCTCTTTCCCATATGAATTAGTCTAAAGGCAAAATACACATATATCTAGGTAAAACAGCATAGCCATGATGCTTATTTGTTCAACCAGTATTTTTTATTCATTTAGTCAGGATCTGTAGCATACATATATTTCCAATTAAAATAAAGCCTTAGTTTTCAATTTAATAAAAAATAATGGTATAGTTGCAATGATACATAATAATTTATAGCATAATTTTAACAGTCCTAAGTTGTATAATTTTTTTTTTTCATTTACATGATTTTGTTACTTCTGCCCTTCCGTTTCCTCTGTGCCCACGATTATTCTGTCTAGTAACTCTACAGATGTCACTGACTCCAAAACTGCTTGATTCGCATGAGAACAAGGCTGAACCCCTTGATCTGCCGATGGAGCAGCAAGAGCCAGCACATTCTGAATCTGGACAAACTTCGCCAGAAGTTCACAGGACGCCCACTTTGGCCTTGCCAGTTCCCAAAAGTCCTAGTCAGACCTTCATGGCATTTCCCAGATCTCCTAGTTTTATAAGCCCCATGAAGTCCCCAAGTCAGTACTTCCAGATCTGTTATTAATCCTGCTTCTCTCCCCCCAAAATATTTCTTACGAGTTCAACACATTACTTTTAGTATTTTCTTCTAGAAATGTTTACTTCTGTCAGCCAATTCAGTTTTTGTAGCTTCTCTCCTGTATGTCATTTTCCTTTCTTTGAATGTGCTGTCAATGTTGTCGTTCCTTTTTCAATGTTTAGTAATTCTTGAAGCACATATCTATTTTTTTCTGCATGTACATCAGCATGATTCCTTATACTAATTGTTTGTGTTCCTTATTTCGAATGTATCTCTAACACTGTACCAAGTGTAAAGCGTATCTTTAGACTGAGATGCAAAGAATGAGACTGAGTGTTGGAAAATACTTTAGATGCTGATGCTCCACTGTAAATATTGATTAAAAAAATAAAATTAATTTTAAGTGGCATTTCTGCATTAATTGTAATCTTTGATGCTTTCCCTTTTATTTTTAATATTAAAACCATAATATTGTACCATTATTCTTCACAAAAAAAAGTTGTGATTTCACTCCTTTCAGTTTTATAGTTCTTTGTGACATTGTTTAGTCCTAATTCTGCTGCTCAAAATGCTTAGAGGAAAAAGGGACTTTGTATGTTTAAAACAAAAATCTGCTTAGTGATTATGATTTAGGTAAAAAAAACCCAAACAAAACAAAACAACAAAGAGCTGCTTAATTTCTAAGTTTGAGATTGCATGTCATTCTGTAATTGTAATGCACCAAACTGCATAGTGGGAAGGGATGGAGGAGCACTGGAGTTCTCCACTGACGGGGTTTTTTTTGTGTGTGTAACGCTAAACATTTCTGACCTTTTGTAGAGGAAGGATATGTAAAAATGTTTCTTCGTGGACGTCCTGTTACCATGTACATGCCCAAAGAGCAAGTGGAATCTTACAATTTGGAAGCAAAAGTAGAACTACCAGCCAAGAGACTTAAACTGGAATGGGTGTATCCTTTCTGCGCTAGAGGATTATGGGAATGCAATCATTTCTTAATGATTTCTTTTGAAATAATTTTTTGAGCTGAAGTATAGCAAAATGAAGGTCTTTGTTAATAAGGTTCATTTCATTAGTGAAGCAATATTTCATTGAAAAGGATGTTAATTTCTCGAGGCTGCTGCTCTGCACCTTGTGTAGTGCAGGGTGGCAGCTTAAGAAAGATTTTGTTTAAATGTTGCCTGAAGGTTAAGTCTAAAGCATGCTAATTAGCTAACGATTAAACTACGCATATTGTAAGAACGTAGTGAGCTGTGATTATTAATTATAGTATACATAAAACAAGCTCAGGGTTTTTTGCTGATTCTCAGAAGTTGTTTATCATTTTAAACTGTTGTATAAAATGTACCCCGTTGTCCTTTAGAGGAACATCAGTGCTTGAATAAGACCCGAATTGAATAGCACTTTGCAACTGACAGGTGCTTAGCAATAAAATTCATAAGATACAGTATATAAAATAATGTTTGAACTTAGATTTTTAACCTGTGTTTAAGCACCATAAATAGTGAAGAACCAGAATTTTCCACTGATGTCTGTGAGCAGCCATAGTTACAGAATTCTAACTTGAAAGAGATCAGTGGTTTGTTACATACAGAAATTTTCATGCTTTGCTTTTAAATATGAGAAAGTATATTCTTTATTGAAAAAAGAAATGACTTCTCATTTTTGGAGCATCCTAGTGTATGTAATAAGTGATACAAGATGAAATATAAACACAAGAAGATCTGAGTCTATTTGTAATATCCACTGTCGTTACAGAGATGAAATCTTCATAAGGTTTTCTATTTTAAGACAAGGACTTTTTTGGGGGTCCCAAACAGTGCAAATAGGAAGTTGCTTCGTCTTCATAAAATAGAAGGCAGGCCACATATAGTCTTTTTCAAAGCTGATAAATAAAACTGCATGTGGTTTCAGAATGCACACGGAGAGCTTCCAGAAGTCCCATTGTATTCACAAGAGATTAATGACAGATTTAGTAACCATTCTTATTATTCCTATTGCAGCTGAGCTTGTGGGTTCTACCCCACTCTGCTGGAACTGCATAGATAATGCATACAGAAATAACTGAATATGAGTAAAAAAGTAACACCAAAAAAAAATCCACAAAATTAATCCAACAGCTGAAATTAGAGTGATAAATAGTGCTTGCAGCATTTTACCATCTAATTGTTGTACAGGCTGTCACCGTATATCACAACGTGTTGAACGATGTCTTTTTATGCTTGTAACGTGCCCCTTGCTTAAGGGGCCTAATGATCATATAATCACAAAATGGTTAGAGTTAGAAGGGACCTTAAAGATCATCATGTTCCAACCCCCCTGCCATGGGCAGGGACACCTCCCACCAGAGCAGGTTGCGCAAAGCCCCATCCAACCTGGCCTTGAACACTTCCAGGGATGGGGCATCCACAGCTTCTCTGGGCAACCTGTTCCAGTGCTGGATGATACAGGAGAAAGTGTTAGGATTCTTGCTGACTCAAGAAAAATCCACCCACAAAACAAAACTGATTGTCGTTAGCAGGGTGTAGGTGGAAGCTGAAGTTAATACTTCAGACTGTTATCTGAAACAATAATTAGAGTAGGTCATGATTTCAGTCTCATTAGTTTCTCACTTAAGCTTCCTTAAATGACTGAATATTTGCTAGACGGAGTATTATTTTTAGTTTGAATATTCATATATACCAAGTCTATATACCAAGCACAATCCTACATAAAAAGATTGTCTAGAACAGATATGAATTAATAAAATGGTCTAACTAATTCTAAATGGTTACTGAGGAGGAAAAATATTTTTTCCAAAACCTCTGTGTTAATTTATTTTTCAGATTTTAATTTGCAGCTAAACCCGCTCGTGATATCCATACTGGAAAGTCACTCCAATGAGTAGGTATAGACTTAAAAAAAAAAAAAAAAAAAAAAAAAAAAAAAAAAGAAACAAACCAAAGGACCAGAGTCCAATTTACAGCCTATAGTTCTAAGGAGAAAAGCTGGGGGCAGGAACGTAAAATAATTTGAGAGAGACAAAGAGAGGAGAAACCCAACCCATATTGCAGGCATTCATTCCGGTTAAGCTGGAGTAGCTGAGCTGAGTTGTTTGTTTGGAGCAGGAGCAGGAAAAAAACTTCTTTGTAGTGGACAAATCAGCCTGGCTGTGGGGTTACAGCCAGAAATGCTTCATAATGTAAGGAGAGGGATAGAGAAACAAGATATCGGAGGCGATAGACAGATGGGAAGGGCAAAGCAGACTATGATGAGAAGCAGAAAGAAAAAGCCCAACAAAAAGAAACCCCAACAAAACAACAAAAACCTGATGCGTACAGATTTCAGGGTATACCTGAACCATGAAGGGGTTTTATATGGATATTAGCAGCTGTCTGGGTAAGCTGAAAAAGGTTCAGGCTACCTCAGATTTATTCAGACATGAAGAAACAGAAATGCTGAGTGATGAAGTGTGAGGGAGGGCTGGAGCAGAGGTGGTAAAACCTGGTAATGCCCCCCCCACACACACACACTGGGGACATTGGGGCGGGAGCAGTTGTCTGCACAGGGCCATTTGAGACCAGCTCCTCTGGCAAGCGGGAGATTTGAAACAAAAGCTGCAGGCCAAATGAAAAGGAAAGGTCAAGATAACATTCCCTGAAGTGCCAGCTCACCAAATCCAAGTGGAAGCCACCGAATCCGAGTGTGGGAAACCACAAGGAGAAGGAGAGGTCAACCCCAGGAGTTTACATCTGAGAAAAAGGGCTGATAGAAAGAAACTGAGTGTTTGACAACAGCAATCATGCAAAGGGTTGAATACAGCATTGTTCCTCACAGGAAGAATAGTAAAGAAAGGAGATTTTCTCTAAAGAACGTAATCTTTCCCATTTAATAGCTATTTTTATGCATAGGGATTTGTTCCTAACAAATGTCTGTGCAACGTTTTTACTTCACTTCTTTAAAAAGTTCAATTCCTTATGCTAAATTCAACTACTAGTTCATGATAAACTTGATTATATATTGTTGAACTAGGGAAATTTTGTGTTGGCTGTAGTTGGTGTCTGGTGTTATAGATAAAAATAACTTTAAACGTATAAAGCCTTGTCCTGCAATCTAGAGCAGTAACTGTAAGCTTTACAGAGAAATTAAAAATGCTTCAAAATTTGAGGATATCAGTTGTTTTGGTGTCCTCAAATTTAAATTTCTTAAACTTGAAGGAACTTTGGCTGAAACTTTTCAATTTGGGTGTCCAAAAGCTGTATTTTCTAATGCGCATTTTGATGCTTGGCTATGCAGCCCTATTTCTATTGCATTTATGAGGGGCAAAAAAAAATCAGCAAGCTGTTATTTAAATTCCTATTTTAGAAGTAAAATAACTATAGTCCTTACTTCTGCGAGGATATGTTTAATCCTTACTATCTGTAAGGATAATGTTAATGTGAGTATTTTAGTTTGACTGGGTTATCAGTGACTATGGAGAATAGTGCAGAAGCATCTATTTAATATTGTATAATTGGGGGTTGAGTACCTCTCCATATATTTATGACAGCCAGTTTCTCCATATTGACTGAATTAGAATGCAGTTCTGTTGTGCCAAGATTCTGCTAATGCTGTTTCTCTCTGTTCCTGTAAAAAAAAAAAAAAAAAGGAAAGCCAAAATAGCTGTAGTCCCTAATGACTCCTCAGAAAAATAGAACTCCATAATTTAGCTGAATTAACGTGCAGTCTAAATGAGATTATTTTGGGATTAATTCCAGTTATTTCACTGGATTAATTTTAGATTAGCGTTGATATGACTAACATCAGAATCTGGGCCACTGCCTTTTAAATCCTACAAAAATAAATTGGATCAGATGACGTAACCCATTTACAGTCTCATATCCATCTGGCTGGTCATGCCCAGACTAATGAAATCAATCAACCCGCACGCAGGGTAATGCAATCAATCCTGATGTAATGCAGGGAGATGCATTGAATGACTTATCAGCGTTTCCATCAAGTCTACGTTTTTATTTTAATTAATCAAGCAGTGTAAACAGTAAATACACTTGGGACAAAATTACTATTGCCTTAGTCTGGCATTCAGCAAATTCTAGAGGATACTAAAGGGGTAGTTTGTCTACAAATTCCTGTCATCTTCCCATTTATTTTCTGTAGGCTACGTAGGTTTTCAATAACTCAAAGACAATAAAGCTGACTACTTAGCTCTCTACCACAGTAAGGGAAGAGTTCATAAGGCTGTAAAAAAATAAAGCTGTGCTCAAGTGCTCAAGCCAAGAGATGCTGACTTCAGGAAACTCAGGGGCAGAAAACCTATTTTGTTTTTCCTTATTTGTAATATTCTTCATTGGTAGATAATGTTATTGCAGCTTGACCAAGATGCCAGCTATGGATATAGGGGTCGGGACTGTCGCAGTAATCTCTATCTTCTTCCAACGGGCGAAACTGTATATTTCATTGCGTCTGTAGTCGTGCTGTTCAATGTTGAAGAGCAACTTCAGAGACATTACACTGGTCATAATGATGATGTGAAGTGGTAAGTCACCTAATATTTTTTTTTTTCCCCTTGTAAAACAGTGTATGGGCAGTGAGGTTTTGTTCTTTGAATATAGTTTTGAAAATTCAGGTGAATTAACTTCTGAGTTGGGTCTTTATGCCCGACAATGTGTTTGCACACATAAAGGTCCGACTCTAGTCCCAGTTAAGGATGTTAGAAGTCTGTTATAGCTCTATGTAGCCAGCAACTGCTGTCAGGATGTGATGCACAGACCTGAGGACATCCAAATTGTCCCTAACAGAGCCTGAGTTTGCTTGTGAAACCTGCCTTCAGGTCTGTGCTGTGCTACCTCATTTGGATGTGTCTATATGCAATTACTCTGTTGATGTTCTCTAAGTTGCTGCTTGTTTCTAGAAGTTGCTAACATTTATTCCTTGCATCTACTTGAGAAAATTAATTTTCCATAATGAATATACTTTTGAAATTGAGAATACGGGGAAGTAGCAAATTGACTTAATCTATAGATCTACTCATTTTTGTTATTGTGGTTTTAGGATGATAAAAAATTAACTACTTCCTTACATTCTTCTCCTTCCCCTTTTTAAGTAGGATTGAATTACTCGTCTTCATGTGGGTCTAGGTGCCAGATGCAGATGCTTTAGGCTCAATCTAACCAACAAAACAGTTTTAATCTCATCTGCAGTCTCCCTGGTGGTCTTCAGGCGTGTCTACATTGTGGCAGATATCCTGTGTGCTAGTTCTGAGCAGCCTGGTTTATCTGCTGCTGTGCAGGCGTGCCAGCTCGGGCTTCAAAGAGATTTAGCTGTGTTCAAGCTTAAAGGATACTAGATATTGGGAAATATCAGTATCATTAAATTGAAATCTAAATAAACATATGGTTTATCTTGAGGTTATCTGTCTGCTTGCTGAGGGTGGCTGGAAAAAAGCACCCAGATTATCTGATGGGCCATAATGTGTGAAATGAGTTTGACAACCCTTCTTTAGATTAAGCATTAATGAAACACCTGTTGTCCCTGAAAGCCCAAAATAGACCTGATAACCAAATCTAGTTCCACTGTGAGCATGTTTCATAAAACTGAATTATTTGTATAGCCTAGTTGTTTTACGAGGAGGTTTTTAACTTGGACCCGTTCCATCTCATTTCATTCTTTCAAATGTTCTGACCATAGATATCTCAGGTTTTGTAGAAAGAAGATGCCTTTCTGTGTTGTAAAGATGAATGAATTATTGCCACAGTTTTTTGGGTTTTTGTTTTTTTTTTTGTTGTTGTTGTTGTTTGTGGTTTTGTTTTTTTTTTTTTTTTGCATGGCTAGATGCCAAGCAGCTGCAGTGAAAAAAGAATTGAGAGAGGATTTAGGGCAAAAGTAGATTGTGCTCCAGTATTTAATACAAAGTTTAGGTGTTTTTTTTTTTTTTTTTTTACAGGTGCTAGTTAATGCTCATTATAGTTTCCAAAATCTCAGTTTTAATTTTAGAAATCCCATCATTCAGTTCCTATTTTCTATATCCCAGTTCTTGCTTACTAAAGGACTTCCTTAATCTTTTGAAAACTATGAGTGAGAAGTTGGTATCTCCCTGTAAGAGTTGCTGAATTACCTGGTGAGTGCAGTCCGAAGAGCAGCGCTGGAGTGTATACACACACGTTTGCTCTGGAGGCTTGTCACTAGACAGCATTTTTTTTTTAATAAAGAGAACAAAAATTGTTTTGTCAGTTCTGGTTCAATATTTTAAACATAATTACATGTATCCTATGTATTTCATAAGACTTAAGTAAGGCTATTTATTACATGCTTAAGTAAAAGTTTGATGAAGTAGATAATAAATGTTTTTAAGTTTGGGTTCTCTTTCTTTTCTTCAGCCTGGCTGTCCATCCTGACAGGATCACTATAGCAACAGGTCAAGTTGCAGGGACATCCAAGGATGGAAAAGTGAGTGACCCTTTTGCTGACATGTATCATTGGATGTATTTCACAAGAATATGCTATCCAGAATATAGG
Organism: Nycticryphes semicollaris; assembly: GCA_013400055.1. NCBI lineage: Eukaryota > Metazoa > Chordata > Aves > Charadriiformes > Rostratulidae > Nycticryphes > Nycticryphes semicollaris. Next base: position 241,324 of record VXBJ01002874.1, on the reverse strand, counting down.
TGCTATATTCTTTCCAATTTGCAGTTAAGTTGGCCTTACATTTTTGGGATTGAACACAAACAGGACTTAATTTGAGAGTTCCTATTGCGCACTAACAAAGTTGCCCACTTCCATTATCAAGATCAGTCAGTGGTTTCCCATTAGTTATCCAGGCTGGTTGACCAGAAGGTAAATTGGGAGTTGGTTTCCAAAAGAGACATGGATGGATGAGGCTACAAAGGAGACCTGAGAGGGCAGATGTGAAAAAGAAGGAGAAGCAGCAGAAATGAATTTTTACTCTGCACCACTTCATTTCTGACCACAGCTACCAAAGAAGAATGGCTTTGGGTTATTTACTGAAAAAAAAAAAGAATATTCTTGCTCTTGTCATCAATACCTGTATTATTGTAAAGCTTAGCTGTGGGTTAGGAATTTATTTGAACAGAGTAAGATGAACATTGCTCCAAAGAGCTAAGACAAGTGAGAAAGAATGGGTACAAGCAGAAACAGGAAAAATATGAAGAAAAAGTTGTTCAGCAGAGGATGTAGCTGATGTCACAGCTATTTTTGTTGCAAAAAATTGCAAAATTTTTTTGGTGGATGTGGAAGAATTTTAGGAAAAAAACAGATTATCAATATGCTAACTACTTTAAGTAAACGAGGAAAAGAAAATCCCAGTTATGCAATATAAAGTTTATGTAAAGATAACTTAGTTGAGTAACTATTTTTATGTTTAAAATTTTTGTTGTGCGCTGGTATTTATTTTCAGACCTCCATAAAGACAATTACTTACCATTTTTTGTGAAATAAAATCTAAAGGCTTGATCCTTATGCTTGAGGGGAAAGCAGTATATAAGTAAATTTATATAAAGCCATTTATATAACTGACATACTGGGGTAGCTTTGATTATTATTATTTTTTTATTACATAGTTTTATTTATCTTAAAAGGCAATTTCACTGCTTAAGAGAAATAAAAACCGATTTCTGCTCCTTTTTTTTTTTCCTGATTTTGTAATAAAATATGTACATTTCATTTGAAAGGGCAGGGGGAAAATTGGAAGTAAAACACGATCTTTGTTTTTTTCCTGCCAAGGCTGATGATACAGGGTTAAACTCCTAACTATTTTTCAAATCCAACTTAATCAGCAAGTACTTCCTGGGGCTGCCCTCTAGTGGATTTGGGAAGCATTTCTGTCTCTACAAGGTTCAGCCTGTGAAGGGCTACCTGTGGTGTGAGAGTCAGAGAGGGAGCAAGGAGGAACCACTGAGCTTTCATAAGGAGTTATCTTGGGCCATTATGTAGATCTAGAATTTCATGTACAAAAAGCAATCTAGCTCTGATGACAGTCGTGTTTTTTTTTCCCACGGCCACTTTTATGACACTGAAATTAATTACAATTTACACTTTCTTAATCTTTTTGCTGTGGTTGCTGTTTGAGAATGACCGGATTTATCTCAGTTGCTACAGTTTAAACTGATGATACCACTAAGTCCCATGTTGCAAGGTCATCAACAATTTTCACTTAATGAAGAAAGGCTCAGTGCCCATTAAGTTCAGTGAACTAACAGAGATCAGTGAGACCTGACATGTACACTCTGGAGAGTCAATCAGTCCTAAACATGTTAATAAGTCATTTATAGAGTATCTGCTCTTACACGGGTAATTCTAAGAAGTCTGATAATTTTCGCCCCTTAAATTGTGATAAAATGGGCGTTATTTTAATGTATTCTCATTTTTTTTAAATCCTGCTGCGCTTTTTTTCCCCACCATTGTTTCAACATTTTTTTTCTGTGTCTTTTTTGTAGCAATTGCCACCACATGTGCGAGTCTGGGATTCTGTAACTCTGAATACCCTGCATGTCATCGGAATGGGGTTTTTTGACAGAGCTGTGACTTGCATTGCTTTTTCTAAATCTGTAAGTAAAGTAAATGAATAGTCATGTTAAGAATGTCTGCTGAACAGGTCTTTGAAGTCTTTGAAATTTAGCTTCCTTGAACAAACCAAACTTTGGGGCTTTCTTTTCTCTTCCTCTTCAGTGGAGGAATGTTTGCAAGCCAGTTGTTTACAACAGTTTATGTCGTTACTAAGGTTAGTAATGACCTCAGCAGTCTCAGAGGTCTACCTTATGCATACCCATAAAATGTGATTCTTTTCTTCATGAACAAGCGGTGGCAGAAGTACTTGTGTTCTCAAAATTTCAGTATCCTTACTTTTTCTCTTTAATCATCCCATTGCATTTCTCCCTAGATAAAAACAGTTATTCTCAGAGCCATCCTATATTGTGTCAAAGAATGACTAAAGAAATACTTCACAATGCCCTGTACTTCTCATTTTGGGTTTAGAAAATTAGAGTTCCCATAGGAGAAGTAGAATCTTTTCCTTGAAAGCAGCAAAGGGTATGGATAAAGGATTGTAAAGAATTAGAATCCTGTTGCTAGCTTCTTAGCACCATCCTTTGAACCCTAGTCTATCAGGGAGGCAAAAAACCCAAAAGATGATCTAGATGGCCTTCAAGTCCCATATAAAAATGTGACTATTTAACCTGCCACACGCAAGTGTAGAAACCCTCCATGCAGAGCAGGGTCTGTAAGCGGTGTGTGTGGTGCTGGCTGGGTATCTCGGCAGCATTTTTAAAGAGGAGAGGACTAAACTGTGTATTGCACAGGCAAAATGTACTTTACTGTGAGTTTCCGTGAGTACTTGAAAGTTGTTGTTGACAGTATTTTATAGAAAGTAGAAAAGAGAGGAGTGACTTGGGAGAGCTGGTTAAGAATACAAAGATGAAAGACAACACAGGTCAAGATCATTTTTGAAAGATAAACAAAGATAGGTAGCAAGAAAATACTCTGTACTTGTCTCGCTGGAGGAAGAAATATGGACTCAGGAACAGAGGACTGCTATTGGCAGATGCCATAAGAAAATGTTTAATGAGGTTGCTTTGTGCTGTGGTTTCACAGTCGCAGCTTGGCCTGTGTCGAGCACCACTCACAGCAGTACCGCTTACCTCATTCTAGACAGTCCTTTCTTCAGGCTACTTAGTCCCAACTTTGTCCCACTTCTTGAGCTGTGTTGGCACAGTTATTTTTGTAGCTGTGCTTGAGATGTGTATTAGGGGCCTGATTCATCAGGAAAACAACCAAACAACCTTATATATACACAAAATAAAACAGTTTGGTTGGGCTTCCCACTCCTCCCCTTCCCCAAATTGGACCCATTCCCCAAAGAGGCTCACTCTATGATAGTCCAGATATTTGCAGTGGCTCAGATCACAAGGCATCAACAAGCAACTGAGCTCTGTGTGGCAGAGGAAGGATTGCTTGTGTCAGTGTTGGTGCCAAAGGAGTGCTTGTGGAACCACAAACTGTTCCAGCAAGCTCATCTGCAGTCAAAGCTAATACAGCTGATGCCAGGAGCAACAGGATACAAAAATCACATTAGAGTGGCTTGGAAAGCAACTAGATATTACTTGTTGGTTTATTCCACTGTAGATGTGTGGCTAGGAATGAACATCAAAGATTGGAAAAAATGGTCCAAAAGCTACCTTCCTGTTTGGAAAAAGACCTGATGATGGTTGCACAGCGGTGACCATCATTAGTCAGACAGATGTTGGTCGTTTCCCCTCAGCTCAGGTGGAGTCTCAGTTGGAGCTCCTCATCCAGTCTTTGGATTCACATGTCGAAAATAGTAGGTACTGACTGGAGGTCTAGGAAATATGATGCACAAAGAAAGACAAAAGGAGTTTGGGTCATTAAGATTAGAAAGACTGATAGAAGACATAACTATCAAAAAGACACCTGACAAGAATAAGTTGTTTTCTCATTTCTTAGTACGTTCCCTTATTTGGATCCATGATTCTCATATGAAGAGTAAAATTGTTCCCTGTGTCCATAGCAGATCTGACAAGAAGTAGTTGGCTGAAATGGTAAAGAAACTCAGTATAATTACCAGGAAAAAGCTTTCTTAATAGATAATGACATGTAGTTTGCCTTTGGAATTTCAGTCACTGAATATTTAAAGAGGGGTACCTGCCTAATTCCTGACAAAGTCTGTTTTTCTACAGTTTGCAAGATTTCCTCTTCTAAATCCCTGTTTAGACCTATTTTTTTTAATGATCCTAGGTATTATTATAATTTCATGAGATTGATAGAATAAATAAAAATATAACAGTTAAAGTGTACGATATTTTACTTTCATCTACACAGAAGTATTTATTTTGAATTGAATGTGTATTTATATGTTTCTAATATTGGTTGGAGGATGCATTAATATTTTTCCATGTTTTGCCTCAGAATGGAGGAAGTAGCCTCTGCTCCGTGGATGACTCAAACGACCACGTGCTTTCTGTGTGGGACTGGCAGAAAGAGGAAAAGCTGGCAGATGTCAAGGTGTGGCAATAAGATATTTTGTACTACTTGCTTGTATGTCAATCTGGATTTCTTGTCATCAGCTGTCTTTCCCTATTTAACTTCTTGTGCCTTTTTAACACTTTCATTTTATAAAAAGACAAAGAACATGAAGAAAGAGAAGGTTTTCTCTTTGTTGAGTAAAATTATCCCAATAGCTGCCTTTTTTTTTTTTTCTTTTAAATCTTGCTACTGTTGTCATTCTAGAAATTATTAGAAAAGTCTAGGCAGCAATGGTAGAAGCACATGCAATAAAATGTCTTAAAGTGATCTTTTGTGTAGAACTTCTCATTATCTGACTTGGTTTTGAAGGATAACTTTTGATACTAACTCATAAAAACATAAAACCTTTTGATTTCAAACTGTTCTACCAAAGTATTCCAGACTACGTTAATAAAGGAATAGCTCAGATTGTTGCTTATATAAGGGGTTGATCAGTTTACCTAACTAGAAAAACATTTCATATTGTTTTGTTTTCTTTCAATTTTAAATTTTGATACAATGTTTTTCTTTTTTTTTTCCTTCCAAGTGCTCTAATGAGGCTATATTTGCTGCAGATTTTCACCCTACTGATACAAATATAATAGTTACTTGTGGAAAATCACACCTTTGTTTTTGGACACTGGAAGGGAATTCCCTTATTAAAAAGCAAGGATTATTTGAGGTAACAGAAAATATTTCCTTAATTTTATGTTTATAGTAATGGTACAGTCATACAGAAGTAAGGGTTTATAAGGTTTGAGGAAATCAAAACAACTGATCGTTATTGAACTAGATATTTTGAAGAAACTCAGGTAACATTCATGGTATGACACAAAGAACTTCTTCACTGATAAAACTTCCACAATGGAGTTTTGTAAGGCAGTTGCCATTTAAATTTCATTACATGGTATTTTTCGTTCATCTTTAACTTCTAAGCTACTTGGGCAGCTTTCTGCCTCTGTTTTTTCTCAATGGTTGTTGCAGATGGGAAAGCGTGGTGGCTGTCATTCAGAACATTCGTAGTTTGAGGGAGAAAAAGGCCATACAAACTGGTCATCAAGAAACATTGTAATAATGTCCTCGGAAGCTGTAGCAAGTGATTTTTTATTATTTTTTTTGTCCCCTTTTATATTTCACAGTTTTGTTGCTGTATGTATTTTAAATGCAGGGTTTCAAAACAACATTTCCACTACTGAACCTTAGGATTCTTCCAAGAGATGATTCCTTAATTCTTACATTGCCATGAAACTCTCTAGTAATACATTTCTCCTAGAAACTTTGGAGTTAAAAACTGCTGTAATAAAGCCTGTTTGCATCTGCAGCCGTTTCTAAATACTTAAAGCTTTTGGGATTATGTGGGAGTTGGGGGATTCGGTTTATCTCAGAGCATTCCTGGTCTTATGCTAAAAGTTGGCAGGTCTTCCCACTTGCTCTGTCTGCAACTCGTAATTAAAGGGTGCAGGATTAGGCCACCAACCTCAGCTGATGCATCTTTTGCCCTTGCACAGATTAACTGTTTAGACTGTAGGAATGTGTTTAACTCCTGTGTAGACGTTTAAACAATAATGGAACTGTGTAAGACTAAACTAAATTACTCAAATGTGTACAGTTAAAATGAATGGGTTGCGTGTTGCTGTGAGTGTGTATTTTTCATGACCATGCAGAAACAAGAGAAGCCAAAGTTTGTCCTGTGCGTGACCTTTTCTGGAAACGGTGATACTATTACAGGAGACTCAAGTGGAAACATTTTGGTTTGGGGGAAAGGTAGGACAACATTGAAATTAATAGTGAAATTTTAATATAAAAGACTCTGAATTATTTACATGAGTGTAGCCTCATTTTAAGAATAAATTTTGATTGAGTTCTTTGCCAAGACCAATCCAGCAGATTCTCCTCTACGAGCAAAAGGAACACGTACCTGACTGCTAGAACACAAAGTTTTATAGAATGTGTTCCCAGTGGTCAAATGTTTAATCATGCAGCAATGCCAGCATGTATGGCTTCAACTGATGGAAGGAATGGCAGGAAAAATTATTTTCCTGAGTAATAATGACAGTTAAAAAAACAATTAATATTATCAATGATCTCCAGTCTCCTATACTGTCACTCTGTAGCATTTGCAAAAATTATGCCTATTAACACACACTTTTAAAAACACAACAAAGAGCTTTATTTGTTTTTCTAGGAAGTCAAGATAAAATGTATGCAGATCTAATTGAATTCCTCAGCTTTATTTGAAAGGAACAGATGGATAGGAAAAACTTATTAGAAAGCATTTTCTAGTAAGAAAAGACTTCTTTTTTGGGGAGAGCAGCAGAAGGCAGTGCTTGACAGAAGGCGAACAGCAGCAACATCCTGAGCCTTTACTTAGTGTGTGAGATTCCATGCACAGGAATAAGGAGAATCCCCTAAAGGAGACCTTATCAGTAAAGAAAGAAGGGATATGGGATGACAGCTGCTTTCTCCCAAGATACTCAGAGGATATAAGACCCCAGAAGCAACATGGTGAACCAGTTACACAGTTGAGCCTCACTGATCTGATTTTGCAGACTTCTTTTAATCCGAGGACTATCAGCCACTTACCTCTTTGTGCTTTTGACCATCACACTACTGTTGAGGAAAGGGGTAGATATGGTGTTTATAACTCAGCTCCTCTCTTATTTCCCATTTCTTTTTCCTATGATAGTTTAAAGCAAGAATACTGATCACATTTCCTCCTAAACGCAGTTTAGAAGTTGCATAGTCCTATCTCCTCCTTGTTCCTGGTTGTTATTTGGGACTGCCAACGGAGAAGTGGCAGCTGCTGGCACAGCATGGTCAGTGTGGTGTTCAGGGGGCAGTTTGCCTTTATACCAGTAGACTAATTTCTGCCTTGACTGCAAGGAGCCTCTTCTGCCCTTTCTCCCAGGAATGAAAGGGAATTCTTTGTGTTTTGCAAGGTCTCCTTACCTCTGCCAGTTCTTTCGGGATGGAGAAAAGTGTTGTTCCTGTTTTTCTATCTTGGTACAGCGTACCTGCTGTGTCTTTACTACTTTTGACTTGGAGTTCAAGCGAAGGTTGCTTCCACCAGTTTGGAGCACCCTTAACAAAATCTTCTCTTAATAGCAATCACTTGTAACAGTCACATTGTGGGGTGGAAGATGTGGGTAGAAGCACACGGGATTTATAAAAGAAAAAGCAATTGTTTCTTCTGAACTCAAATCAGCCCCTTCCGTGTGCTAAAGTTAGGCAAGCTTTGCTGCAAGGTGCACATTTCAGTAACAGAATCCTTAGTAATCATTTCTTTATACTTCATAATAGTAATGGTTCATCAAATTAGAGATATTAGATTCAATACAGTTGGTTAGAAGGTGTTTTGAGTCTAAGAATTTACTCGAGCGAGCCAAGTTCATCGATGAGGAGGTACAGGCTTTTTCAGAGAGTGATTCAGCACCTTCTTCCTGATGCACAGAGACCTCTAGCTTAGTCAGGTTTTGGTGCAAGTCCAGTGTCTGGATGATCACAAATGACTGGGTCGTGGTTTCTTTGCTGATAAGGTGCATAGTGCTACTTTCGGACAAACATGATGTCAAAGGGTTTAGCTTAAACCCCCAGGAAAGCTTTAAACAAACCTATTTTATTCATGTTTGAACTAGATTGAATGAGTATGCGTACCTTTCATTTTTGAGATGAGGATGAATATGTTCTTAAGATGTACTAAATCAGCCTCTTCTGTGGGTCTGAGCATTTTTGTGCATCAGTCCATGTCTGCCATTACTATTGTTTCAATATAATCCTTGACAAGCAGTAGGGAAATGGAGGGAAAAAGAAAGGGGGGAAGCTGAGTATTTCACTAGTAATGTCTTTTCTTCTTCTATTTAGGTACCAACAGAATAAGCCACGCAGTTCAGGGGGCACATGAGGGAGGAATATTTGCGCTGTGTATGCTGCGAGATGGCACGCTGGTATCAGGAGGAGGGAAAGACCGAAAGCTGATATCTTGGAATGGAAATTACCAAAAACTTCACAAAACTGAGGTTGTATCACCTTACTCGAAATGACTCTGCTATTCAAAATGAAATTTTACCTGTCTTCTGAACAGAGCTTTTTAAGTAATTTTTTTTTTCTTATGGATGTGTATTCTGTGGGAAAGCAAATGAATGGTAAAATCATGTGAGTCATCAGGTCATTCCTGTGATAACCTATTCTTTAACATAACATATCCCTTTTAAGATCTGTCATAACTGGAAAACAAACCTTGTATTCACACCTTTTCATTTTATTTCTTCCTTTCTTTGCAATTAATAGTGTGAGGTTGTTTTTCATTTTGGAGTATTGCAATATTAAAATGTTATTGTGCTTTGCTCTTTTCCAAAATGATGTGAAGGGGCTTGGGGACTTTTAGTACTGACATTTTTCTTTTCATTAATTTCTTGATTAGTGTTGGATTTTGTTGTTTGTTTTGGGGGTTTTTAAAAAAAAAAATTCTGAAAATTAATTCAGTTGCTATGTAGAAACTTAAAAGATTAAAGCAGAATTAGTTTGGACAATACTACATGACTGTTTACGTACTGAATGTAAGAGAATAATCAGCATAAAATTCTGAGGGAGGGTTTGAACTCTACTATTTATTATTACATGCTGCAAGTAGATATGCAACTGGAATGGCATGTCTGTTTTGGTAATTCAGTTTTTACCACAGCACAAGGTACATGCTTGTTGTGCTGTTTCTAATCAAGACACCCTTCTTTATCTTTTATTTGTTTGTACCGTGGTATTACTTGTTATTTTAGATTTTCCATCTTCCCTTGAACTTTGTATTGGAGATTTGCACTGACTCTTTCAGGACCTAAGCTGAAATTAAAGCAACATTCCTCACAAGAAAGTACTAGTGATAGAAAGCCTGACTATCTCTGAGTAGAAACACTTAGTCTGATATTACTGATACTTTGGAGAGCAGCGTAGGGGAAAGGGACCTGGGGGGTCCTGGTGGCCAGCAGGTGTGGTCAAGAAGGCCAATGGCATCCTGGGGTGTATTAGAAGGGGTCTGGTTAGTAGGTTGAGAGAGGTTCTCTTCACCCTCTACTCTGCCCTGGTGAGACCCCATCTGGAATATTGTGTCCAGTTCTGGGCCCCTCAGTTAAAGAAGGACAGGGAACTGCTTGAGAGAGTCCAGGGCAGGGCTACAAAGATAGTGAAGGGAGTGGAGCATCTCCCATACGAGGAAAGACTGAGGGAGCTGTGTGTCTTTAGCTTGGAGAAGAGGAGACTGAGGGGTGACCTCATGAATGTTTATAAATATGCAAAGGGTGAGTGTCAGGAGGATGGAGCCAGGCTCTTCTCAGTGATGGCCAGTGATAGGACAAGGGGCAACGAGTGCAAGCTGGAACATAGGAGGTTCTGCTTAAATATGAGAAAAAACTTCACGGCGAGGGTGATGGAATACTGGAACAGTCTGCCCAGAGAGGTTGTGGAGTCTCCTTCTCTGGAGACATTCCATACCCTCCTGGAGGCATTCCTGTGTGACCTGCTCTAGGTGTTCCTGTTCCAACAGGGGGATTGGACTAGATGATCTTTTAAGGTCCCTTCCCGTCCCTGATATTCTGTGATTCTGTGATTACAGCTGCAATTAAATTATGGTCAAGTTAACACAGCATGAAGGAGACTTTTCTGTTTGTTGAAATACTTGGTTTATCTATCCAAACAGAATATTCTATAAACATGGATGTCTTTTCTTGTAGTGTTATAAAGACAGTTACCGAGCTAATGCCAGTTGTTATAAACCTTTGAAAGTCAGGCATATCTATTCACCCACTTCACTTCTTTGTGCAACATTTATTAAAATGCATTTTCTAGGCCATGTGTCTTTAAATGTAACAGCACTTGCCAAATTATCTGACTTATCTGTTTGTCTGTTGTGACCACAGATTCCAGAGCAGTTTGGTCCAATAAGAACAGTAGCAGAAGGAAAAGGGGATGTTGTATTAATAGGAACCACTAGAAACTTCGTCCTCCAGGGCACGCTATCAGGAGATTTTTTCCCAATTACCCAGGTAAGCTGCTGCCTGACAGGAATGTTTCTAAGTAGGTAATGGCAGTGAAGATATTGTTTAAAATTATGTATCATAAACACACATTTGATTTATTATTACAGTAATTTTGGCAATCAGTAATAATATAAATATACATCTAAGCCAATGTACTTTTCTAAAGCTGTAATGTATAGTTTGGTCATTTTAATCCTGTTTTAAAGGTTTAGTTTGGATGGTACTGTCCTTCTTGTCAAGAAACATTTCTTTTTGCATAGGGTCACACTGATGAGCTTTGGGGACTTGCAGTCCATTCCTCTAAACCTCAGTTCTTCACTTGTGGACATGACAAACACATTACTCTTTGGGATGCTACAACTCATCGTCCGATCTGGAACAAGATTATAGAGGTATAAATTTATTAAGCACGATTCTACTCTTCTTATAGAACTTCTCAAGTAATTTGGGTTTTCCATAAGATTATTGATGAGAAATACCTTGAAGTATTAACTTCAGGAAAAAAAATGTGAGATTCATAACATTTGTCTTTCAGAAAACGGATGTAAAACCCTTAAACCCAAGAATTTAAAAACCTAGGTTATATAGATCTATATGTCGTATGATAGAGAAGTGTACAGTCCTGCTGACATATATATTTTTTAACTAAGAATTTATAATTTAAAAGTAGTTCTGATCAGGATTACTACTGGTACCACCACTGTCCTACACACAATCAAATTCAGAAGGATTTTTTTTTTTTTTTGGCCTTTTTAGTCTATGTTCTATAATTTATTGGTGTTTTTACATCCTGTTCACAAATAAACAAATCTGTTTTTTAGAATTTCTCTTCCTGTCTCCAGTATGAAACTTGGTGTATAGGAGTTAGACGCTCAGTTGTGCATCTGCAGACTCCTAATGTCTTTGTGGTGACATGTGATCTTGTCTCCATGCATCACGAGGAACAGAGGTTTTAGTGTATGGCTTTTGACACTTGATGACATTTCTGAATATTTACCCATAAAAAGACATTGCTTATCTCCTACAGTCAGTGAAGATGCTTTTATCTCTCCGTTTTGAAATGCCACGATCACATTTTTTTTCAAACAGTCTTCTCGCTCTTTACATTTTTTAATAGGTGTGAGAACATTATTTTTTTTTCAGATACAAGCACTGATCATAATAAACAAGTTACTTTCTTATCTGCCTTCTGTACAGTGGAAAAATTAAAAAATTACTTCAGGAGAAAAAAAACAGGACCTATGGTAGATATATATTAAATACACAGGTGTGCAAATCAAATTGTAGCCAGTAACTTAGAGGTGACCCACATGTTGCTGACAAAAGCGCTTTTCATGTGATGCAGTAAACAATCCTTAATTAGTTTACATGAAGTTTTGAAAATCTTAATTATGCAACATTTTTTGCATAAAAAGATTGTTCATTTTCAGGCCTAACACTTCAACTTAGGTAGAGCTAGTATTGTTAACACTTAGTGAATACAATGCATCTGCAGGAAGTGGAGGCTGTGGGGTCAGACTGAAGCAATCTTAAGAGAATAGCATTTGCCAAGCTGTCTCTCGTAGCATCCTGCTCCAGTTGTATGCACTTGTTAAATCACCCTTGCTTGATGAATCATAGAATTGCCTAGGTTGGAAGGGACCTTTAAGATCATCTAGTTCAGCCATCAACTGAACTCTGATTAAAAAAAAAAAAAAA
>VXBJ01002874.1:213238-229169 GCA_013400055.1 Nycticryphes semicollaris | reverse complement strand
ATGTCTTTTTTTGTGGGAAGGGGCCCAAAACTGGACACAATACTCAAGGTGGGGCCTCACCAGTGTCTAGTCCAGGGGGACGATCACCTCCCAAGTCCTACTCACCACTCTGTTCCTGATGCTGTTGGTTTTCTTGTCCACATGGGCACACTGCTGGCTCATGTTCAGCTGACAGTCGACCAACACCCCCAGGTCCTTTTCTGCCAGGCAACTCTAGCCACTCTTCCCCAAGCCTGTAGCACTGCATGGGGTTGGTGTGTCCCAAGTGTAGGACCTGGCACTTGACCTTGTTGAACCTCAACCCACTGGGCTCAGCTCATTGATCCAGCCTGTCCAGGTCCCTCTGCAACGCCTTTCTACCCTCAAGCAGGTGTGGAAATTGAAATTTATTCTGTCTAACCAAAGGCATATGTTCTGAGATCCATATTTTTGTTGACTTCTAAATTAATTGGAAAGACCAAATTGACAGTTCCACTGCCCCAGAGATGGAACTGTATTTTCACAGTTCAGTGCCTCAATTATAAAGACAGATTGGCGTGTAGTATAAGAAATTAAAAGACAGGAAAATAACTGTAGTTCTTTTAATCTAAAAAAAAAAAAAAAAAAGGAAATCAATGATACTAAGGGTTTGGCCTGAGAAGCAAGTAGATAATTGCATTTTCCTACCTTCTGATCATTTTAGGGATTAAGATATTTTAATATGATTGGGTTATAAAAATAAGCTCTCTCCCTTTCAGTCTGTAGGCATATTGTGCTTCGGCCTCGGGGGAATGGTCAATCCTTGAGAGTCACCAAAATCTTCATGTGCTTGCAGATCTCTTGACCTGCTACCAAGAAGCCAAATGCCAGATCAGATAACTACCAGCATGTTTAGGCTGTGAATTTCAACAATAAAACATATTTTTAAATATCAGTGAGCAGTTATGAACCAAATTTTCCTTGATATAGTCTCTAAGAAGAGATAAACTGGTGTCTTTGTTTGTTTTAAAATACAGCAGTGTGTTGTATTGTGCAGTACAAAATATGAACGTACTGGATTGCACAAGTCCTTCACGTGCACTTCAGAGTAGCTCAGACAATGACACAACAGGGAACTTGTACGTAGACCTTCTGGTCTTCATTGTAGTTGTTTGTGAAGACTTAAGTTGATTATTTAGAAATGGTGCACAATAAATGTCCTAATAAATATCTTGAAGTGGAAAGTAAAATCATTGTTACCATTTTTTATGCTTTCCTAATAACTTTCTTTTTTTCTTGGGAAAAAATCACCATGTAATTCAATTGTACTAATGTGAGCTGTTGCTCACCGTAAAGGTGTATGGTTTTGTATACTCACATACACTTTCCCAAACACTGGGAGAATAAGAAGTTAGTACTTCTGATATATTTCTCATTACAGGAAAAATACACTGAGGACGGCCTGTAGTCATGAAGAGGAGTGCAAAATTTGGCACTTTGCTCTCTTGGAGTCTAGAGGAGAAAGCGTTTAGAAGTTTGGGTTGATAGGGAGACATCATTAGCGGAGATAAGTACAATATGGGGAACAGGAACAAATCTATTAATTAGATAAGCTGCTGTCTCAGAAATAGGTTACATAAGAAATCATCAAGTAAAAAAGGACATAATTTCCACTGTTTTGTTCTTCGAGACCTCTGAAAAAAAGAGCTGGAATGTATCTGATTACAGTGAATTTCAAGCCATATTTAGCTGTGTTTTTTCAAATATAAGACACTCTTTAAGAAACTGTTGATATTGAAACGTTTAAGAAACTGCCTTCTTTACCTGTATTCTCTTGAAAATGTCAATGGCAACAGCAGAAGGACTATTAAACTAGACTTTGATTTATTTTTTTTCCCCTCCAAGTACACACCACTTCATTAAGCCAAGATTTCTATTATCCATCCTGACAATAATCTCCTTATTAACCACTTGAAATATCTGAGACTGTTTCATAAATCAGTAACTGATTATCCAAGGTAAATAAATCATCTCATGTTAACCTGTTTTTATCAGAGAGATGTATGTGAAAGCTTTTTAATGTAATTATAAGTACCAATTACTGCTCAGATTAAATTCACTGTTTGAACTTCTGGTTTATTGCGGAGAATATTTTGGTATTTACTATTAAATTATACTTTAAAAAATCAGCAGGTTTTCCTTTCTGGACTACTGTAGTGATTTAGAACCTGTGTATGGAAATCCTGCATCTCAACAATTCTCTGAAATTTCTTTAGAGCTAGTATTATCTTTTAAAGTAATCACTTGTTGAAAATTAATGAATATATCCCTTACAGCCTCTAGGGCTAGTGATTACAAATTGATAAAAATATAAACAGGTTTACTAAAATGGCTGCAATGTAATACTATTTTAAAATATAGAAAATCAAGGATATAAGCATTTCCGTGGGTTGCTACTGCATTTATATTTGTTTACATTTTAAAATTGTTTTTGGCAGGTATCATAAAAAAGAATCAATTTATTTTGAGACTTCCTTCTATAACCTGAAGAGTTCTGGACCTAATTCTTTGTAACTGAACAAGTATTAGAAAGAAAGCACTTAGCGTGGTTTAGGCATATGTTTAAATTACAAGAGAAACACTGCAATCCTACCTTGTCTCCATAATGATACACTAAATAAAGTAACATGTTTTAAAATTGCATATCAAAATTAGAAACCCACTTTATGCCCTTAATCTCCCACTAAGCTGCACTTGGCAGATACTGGAAAAGGTGTTGGTGCATGTAGAAGTCAGGCTTGAACCCTCCACGCAAAGTGATACCTACCTTTCTGTTGAACAAGGTACTTGCTTGTCCTTTAGACAGTGGGTAACCTGCAGCTTTGATACTTAATTCTTAGGTCAGCTCTAATTTAAGGAGTTATTTTTATCTCTTAACTTGTTTGCGATTAGCTGAGAAGCTGCCTTTGCCAATGTTATTGTTACGAAATCGCTTGCCACGTTATTTTTAGAGAGTGAAGAAAACAAAACAGTGGCCTTGTATCAGGTGTGTGTGTGGGGAAGTCTCTTAGGTCGTATTAAAAATGCACTTTCCCCCCTCAAGTTTATATTATAAAAAAAACCAAACACCACAGAAAACCAACAAGAGAGATTTGCTGTGTTTCTGTTATAAGCTGGGCTGGTAAAAGAGTATGTTTCCTTTTGAAACATTTTAGGATCCAGCACAGTCTTCGGGTTTTCATCCTTCAGCATCTGTTGTTGCAGTAGGGACGCTGACTGGAAGGTAAGATGCGCAGAGCGATGCCTCGGGCACCAACAGACACTATATGATTTTTCCAGAAACCCTGATCTTGGGCCAGTGGCCCATGTTTGCTGAGTGTTGCACAAACACAGCACTCGGCGTGTGTTTCAGCCCTAGGGGAGCAGCAACTCAAGATCAGTGGGAGGAGATGGATTTGGACAGGGGAGGAAGTCTAGGTCAGCAGTGAGACCGAGCGTGGGAGGTCCTGTCACCGCACCAGTGACCTAAATGTTAAAACTTGGTGCCCACTGTGGCAAGGGAGAGGCTAAAGGAGGAGTTTGAGATAATGGGTTACCTTTGCAAACACGTGCCGAGATCTCCTCTCAGGCTTGTAGGGCAGCGTAGAGGGAATCACATACTAAATTTTCCAACAAGCACGATTTTTCCAAGTGCTTTATTTTCTCTAGTGCAGTGACAACCATAGGCTTTAACAAAAATTTGGCAGATGTTCCACAGTGCTAGACGTCGTGTAAAAACGCATACTAAGAGAGTTCTGCCTGAAGAGTGTAAGGCACAAATAAGACAGAGCCAGAGTGAAAAGAAGTATCTCCACTTTACAGGGCAGATTCAGCCTTCAGTCACGTAATAGGTCACAGACAGACCCCGGATTTAACCTGTTTTAAGAGGAAGGAATGCCTTTGCTGTAATTTCATCCTCTTCTTTAATGTCACTTGAGGGCAGACTTTGCTGTCAGTATTGAAAACGGTTCCACTTAACTGGGAACACACAGAATGCTTACAGGTTATGACCTGAGATTATTTCGGATTGTATATCATTCCTAAAGAAAAGATTTACTCCATTTACTAAATTTTTGGTTACTAAATAAAGTAAACCAAAAGGAGAAGCTTTGAGAGAGGAATCTTTAGTTTGTCTTGGATTATTTGATGCAAGTATTGAAATGCAAATTTTATCTTTGCCTTTTCTACGTTTCCACAAAGTAATTTTCTCATTATTAAATTAATTTCAAAAATAAAATTTAATAAATTAACTAACTTAAAATAATGAATAAAGCTAATCCTTCTGTCAAAAGAGGATGGTCCTGATTCTTGCTTGTGTTTTCCTTTGCTCTATGATTTGATGTAGGCATCAATTTAAACATCAGCATAGCACAGAAGGAGGGTCATTAAAGGACAAGGGTCATTCTATGTAATGCTTACTTTATTCTAATGCATGACATAATGAAACACAGTAAAATCTGAAGATTGTTATCAGGGTCAATGTCTGATCATTTTTCTGGTTAAAAAACATGGGAAAGAAACTACCCTTGTGTTGAAGTAAAAATAATCCAAACCAAGTAGCAGTTGCTGTTTGTCTTTTCTTGGTGTAAAACTTATGCTATTTTGACAGAAGAAAAGTTGGTCAAGATTACAGTAGATTTAAAATCCTTATGTAATGATTTATTGGCCTCTTTCTGTGTTTGCAACAGGTGGTTTGTGTTTGACACAGAAACAAAAGACTTGGTCACTGTACACACAGATGGAAACGAACAGCTGTCTGTAATGCGTTACTCACCAGGTTTGAGAGTGTTTATTTACTGGTTTAGAAAAAAAAAAAAGGCATTCATTTATTGGGGTTTTTATTAAATTTGGGGTTTGGTTTGTTTTAAAATAATTTCCCACTTGCCATACTGAATTTGAAAATAAATATGCCGTGAAACACTGAATGGGTGGTGTCTTAAACTCTAGTTTTCTTTCCCCTCCCCTCCTCCCCCACATGTTCAATATGGTTTCACTGGGAAGGAAAAAAAAGCAAGGATGACATAACTGTGCAGGTTGTTGCAATCAGGTTAGCCCTAAATGGACTGTAGCTGCTTCCAGACGTGTCATGGTTTTTTAACAGTATTTTGCTATATAAACCTGCTGTCCTGTAATCTTGAAAGATGAATCCATGTGCAACTGAATAGAGTTTTATTTTTCCGCTTTATAGGATCAGGGTCTTTAAGAACAGTTCCTCTTGGCTGGGACATACTAACTTTTCAAAATTAGCCTAAGTTCTTTCTACGGGAGTAATTACTGTTCACTTCTGTATTTACAGATGGAAACTTCTTGGCAATAGGTTCCCATGACAACTGTATTTATATATATGGCGTAAGTGAAAATGGAAGAAAGTACACTAGAATTGGGAAATGTTCTGTAAGTAACCTTTTTTTCCTCCGGATTCAGCATTAAAATCTTTAAGTATGTTTTGTAGCACGGTGTTAATACTGTGACACTGAGAGATGCTGCTAGTGCAGTTAATACAATCTTTTTCTCCTTGTAGGGTCATTCCAGCTTCATTACTCATCTGGATTGGTCTGTTAATTCGCAGTATCTTGTGTCTAATTCAGGAGACTATGAAATCTTATACTGTGAGTAGGAATTGTGTTTAATCCTTTTGTGCAGAGTTCAGGCAGTCTAATACGCATTTAAAATTTAAATGAGACCATCTAACTGCCAAGATAGACCATATGCTTTAATTCATCTGGTGCAATCAAAAATCTATACAACATGAGAAATTAAAATGTTATCGTGTGGTTGGTTTTTTTTTTTAATTTTGTAGGGATCCCCTCTGCTTGTAAACAAGTTGTGAGTGTTGAAACAACCAGAGATATAGAATGGGCCACTTACACCTGTACTTTAGGATTCCATGTTTTCGGTAAGTGTCTCTTCTCTTACAAGCTTTTACCGTTCTTGTTATTAACAAACACTTGGATTGCCAACTTTTTCTTATGAAACATGACTATTCATATTTCAGGGAAAAAATATGGAACTTCTGTTATACCATTCTTATTACAATCTGTCCTCTTATTTCAATCCAGAAAGACACTGATTCTTACTCGCTTCAAGTATAAATATTAAATTGCAACATAAATGAGACAAGGTAAAAAATCACCTGCTGCCCTTTCTGTCACACTAGAGCTGTTTCTCGTCATTTTTAAAGTACAAGTTCTGTGGAATTATTGTTTATTTAGGCAGCTACTGGGTCAAATCCCCTTAGTGCGCAAACACAGAATGGGTAGCAGTCACCCTTATTAAGTACTTGCAATGTATTTGGATACATACAAGGTATAGCAACTAAATTAGGTGAAAAGAATGAAAGAAGAAAGAATAAAATCTTAGCAAAACCGGGGTCATTTGTTTTCAAGGGACTTCTACCAGTTTTGAAGAAGCTGCTTTCCCCGGTGTACTCCGAAGCTTTGTACGCCTTCCATAACGGGTGCAGAACTAGACAGATCTTTACAACAGCTGAGTGAGAGAAGCTACAAATTCTTGAGTCTTCCAGGTAAAATAGGAAGCCATGGTAGAAGTTCAGAGAAGAGTCTGGTTTAGCATAAACAGTAAGCAAGGAAGATTTTCACCCATGTTTCAAGTAGAAGAGATGCTGTGATATGTTTGAAGGCAGCCAGAGAGGACCTGTTTTTAGAGCCTATAGATGGGAAGGCAGTAGCAATATGCTAGGAAGACATACTCAAATTTTGTACAATTTAACTGACAAGCAGTGTCTGGGTATCACTACAACATGCAGATTTAGTAAAAGGAGGAAATCTTTGAAGACTGGCTGCATGTTGAGATAATGTGTTTCTCATATGAGGGACAAAGGCCCTCATAGAATTACTAACATATTCCTGGATTTGAGTATAGCTGGCACACAGTTACAGAGCTACAAAGTCTTTGCAGGTTCAGGTATTCTGAGATGAGAAATACTTTGAGTATCCCTTACTTTAAAATTTGCATCTATGGAAAATATAGTGCTATTAGAATACAGGTTCACAGAGAGTCATAGGCGAGGAGTGTCACACTAGAGAGGGGTTTCTTTCCCGCCTTGCAATGGATCAGCTTGTGGAGCTGGACTATGGAACAAAATCATACACTGGGCCAATGGGGAACTTGTGGAAAATGCCTATACATTTTTAAACTTACAATCCTCCATGCTGAACTGGTCTATTGTAAGCTAAAACAACAAGGATGAGGAATAAATAAAAGTAGTCGCTGCTTTTAGTAATGTTATAGAGATTGTGAGGCTGTTCATCAAATGGAATTTTAAAGTAAAAAAATATAAATTGGAAAGGATATGAAATGCACAAGGTGAGAATGTGGTGCCATATATAGTACAGATTCATAGCTATACAGTTAGGTTCAGACTGGGTCGTTACAAAGATAACACATAATAATTATAGATTAAAAAAAGAATATTAATGTTGCCAGGGTTATACTGTTGGCCATCCTTCCAGAAAGATCAAGTGATTAGAATTTTTAAAATAGTTAACAGAATTGGTCAAACCACAGGAATTGCTGAGGATGTGAGATTTCAACTATTCCAGTGTCTTTTGGGAAAGGAATTGCAGTACAGTGGTTAATCAGCAAGTTCTCAAAACTCTTGATACAGGAAATAGATAAGCACCTGGAGGGGAGTTTCTTCCAGATTCGATTTGGGGGAGTTGGAAAGAATTTACTGAGAATTTACTCTGCATCTTGTGGAGGAATGACAGTGGAATGAAGAAAGTATGATCCTTACTAAAGGAAGGAAAAAGAGCAATTAAATTAAAATAATGGACTTCAGGGAGCTAAACTGCAGATATCCAAAACCCTGTTAGGGAGGATCTGAAATTAGAGAAAAGGTGATGTGGTATTTCCTTAGATGGTATGAAAGGCACAAAATCTGCCAGCCCTGAGGAAAGATAGGAGTAGCAGCGAGACACAATTTTGGTTAAACTGTTGTTGACCAGTCCTACAAGGAAGAGGAATGCAGAAAGTGGCTGTTGGAGGTCCAAGGAGACACCTAAAGGAAGGCTAAACATAAATGCATATTTGTGACAAGTACAGAAGAGGTCATCAACAGTATTGGTCTGCTCTGCAGAGAGGAGAGATGACACTTCCAAGGCTGAAGTGTTAAAAAATCTGGCACGTTTTCTTTTTTAATGTCTTTATTAGAAGACTTAATACAACCTGATGGCCAGTAATGAAAGGGTAGAACCTCTGCTTTCAGCAGAGAAGGAATAGATTGGAAAGTAATTAGAAGTCAGATATTTTCAAAGTACCTGAGTGTGATGAACCTTGTTGTATCTGTAAAAACAACAGGTTAGCATAATCTCAAGTCCATTAGTAAATATTTCCAGGACCTTACAGAGAACAGGCAAAGTACTGGAAAAATAGAGAAGAATGAATGCAGTATCTGCAGAATCAATATTTGCCTTCAGAGCCTGCATGGAGAGAGGATAAAGTGCAAAGTTACTGGATAAAATAATGAATTGAAGAAGCTCATAAATTATAAATCGGAAACCAGTCTGCTAATGTTGGAAGTCACTCTACTATTCAGTACTTTGGGGCCTCAGAGCAGCCAGTATGAACAGTCTTCAGATGCTTGCTGGGATTGCCCCACTGGACTCAGAAGAAGCAATCACATCATCAAGGACGTGAGGCTTCTAGTATATTGATTTTTCAGTAGCTACTGACTGACTGAAACTAGAGATATTTTTTTCTCCCTCTAGTAGAACCACCTAAAAATGACAAATTGTGTGCACAGCACTCACAGATCAACCTCCTATCTGAAAGGAGATTGTAGAGAGGCGGGGGTTGGTCTCTTCTCCCAAGTCACAGGGCCTCAAGTTGTGCCAGGGGAGGTTCAGGTTGGATATTAGGAACAATTTTGACATTGAAAAGGTTATTACATGTTGGAATGACTTGCCCAGGGAAGTGGTTGAGGCACCATCCCTGGAGGTATTCAAAAGGTAGGTTGACCTAGGGCTTAGTGACATGGTTTAGTGATGGGTTGTTTGGTTGGTTTTTTTTAATTGGAGTTCAGCTGATGGTTGGACTAGATGATCTTAAAGGTCCCTTCCAACCCAGGCAATTCCATGACTCTATAACCAATGCAGGAGGGAAAATGAACATTGATTTGTCGAATACCTGTCTTCAAGCATGGGAATAGACTAGGCACCCTGGAAACATTTACAGATAATTCAACTGAAAATCAACAGCATGTAAAGAAGTGTGTTTGAGGGAGGGTGTTTTAGTGATACAAACACATGTACATGTGAAGAGCTAAAGACTTTAAAAAAACTTACTGGTCTGTATGTTCTTGCAGGACCCATGTGCTGCTGGGTGTGTAACCAAGGTGTCAGCTCACTATCACATGCCCTGTGTTGGAAAAATTAGTACTTGAGGTGTGAGGCAGGGACAGAAGGAAATCTAAGGTGCTGTGCAAAGCCTGACAGCTTTGCAAGCAAAGCAGAGCTTGGACTGGCTGGGTTCAAAACTGACTTGAAGTCTGTACACTGAATACGATGTTGGGGAATATACTTATTAATGGCATGGAGGATAAAAGAGCTGTGTGATTAGCAAGTTGTCCTGAGAAACAGAGGAACAGTATGAAAAAAGGAGGCAATTCAACAGAGATAAATGGGAGATTACGTGCTTGGAGAGCAGAACCCACTTGTCCATATAGAGAGCAGAGGAGAGCAGGCAAGAGAGCAGATCTGCACAGAAAGACCAGATAACTCTTGCATACAAACTGAACGTGAGTCAACAGCATCGCGCTGCTGTAGGAAAGGCAGATGCGTTCGCGTGATGATGGGTAATGAAAAGGATGCCATCCAAAATGTGATGTAACTGTCCTTTTATCAGTATCTGCTTCAGTCACAGCTGGAATAGCTGCTTCTGGTTTTTGCACGTTGGACCAAGAGATAACGTGCTGACAAGCAAGAATAATTATACGTCTAAATATTGTTCTGGGAGAAGAGATGTGATGAATGAATTTTAGAGAAGAGGAGGAAGAAAAAAAGTATGGCATCAATCTTCAAATGAGAGAAAGGAAATGGTCTCTTTCCATGTCTGCAGAGGATGGGAAAAAAGAAAAGGACTAATTTTTCAGCAAAGGGGATTCAGTTTATGTATTCTGAAAAACTGGCAGTGAGGCACTGGAATGAATTTTGAATGAGCAGAGAGTTTCTTAGAAAAACCCTGATACGATCCTTTCCCCATTTCAAAATGGCCATGTGGTTTCTTAAACCATTTTCTTTAGGGGTGATCTCCGGCTTGTCATCTCCAGCTTTTCCTGGGAAGACTCCTGCCCCTTTCAGCTGGCATTTGATGTTCACTCCGCCTCCTTTTTGTCAAAGCCCTTATTTAAAACAGCTTCTCTGTGTCTCCTCATTCTACATGTTCACAAATGGGTTTTTGCCAAATCATAATGGCAGGACACACATTAGAACTGGTTATGTCAGTGGTCTCTGACAGTTAGGTATCATTTCTTTTGAGTAGGGATTAGATAAAATATGAAATTAAAAAAAAAAAAAAGTAGAAAAAAAGTAGAGTACGTGGGAATGGAGAATTACAGTAAAACAAAAGCATTTAAAAATATATTAGTTTCAGTGTCTCTTTGAGGGATCTATTTGCTAAGAATATTTCAAACTATATAATTTCTTGTTTCATAAGTTTTAGACTTTACTAATATGAAGAAAGTTTGTTGAATCATCCATAGGTGGCTTTTTAGACTACAGTAGTATGAAGAAATTCCATTAGCTTATACAAAAGCTTTGCTGACTCGAGGAAATGTTTATGTGTTTGATTTCCCATTAGGATCTGGTCTTTTGCTGGTACCAAAGTACACATACTGATTCAGCTGCATTTATTTTATAATTTTTGATATTTTTTAAAGTAATCCTTTATTAATAGTTTAAAAAAAACTTAAGCTGTCATGCTTATTTCCATTATAAAAACTGTTTAATTACGCCCTCTGTGTTTCAGGTGTGTGGCCTGAAGGTTCAGATGGAACGGATATCAACGCTGTCTGTCGATCACATGGGAGAAAACTGCTATCAACAGGGGATGATTTTGGCAAAGTACATCTCTTCTCATATCCGTGTTCACAGTTTAGGGTAAGGTATTTCCGAAACATTTGCTCTTGTACTTGTACAAATGCATTAAATGTTGATTTCCTATGTAAAAAAAACCCAATCAAACAAACAAAAAACCAAAAAAGGAAGAATAGGAATATGTATATGCCTAAGGGATTCACTTAAGGCTGATTGAGGCTACAATTAAATTTAAAATTTAATAATAAAATACTTTAAGAGAATTATGTGGGTGCCTTGGTCTCGTTGGCGTGTGAATGTTATGCTGTGATATGTTTTTATAACGGTTTATATTCTCACTAACATGGTGTTTTCTAGGCTCCCAGCCACGTCTACGGTGGACACAGTAGTCATGTAACTAATGTAGATTTTCTCTGTGAAGACACCCATCTCATCTCCACAGGCGGAAAAGATACGAGTATTATGCAGTGGCGAGTGGTTTAGAGGAAACGTCAGTGTGAACGTACACAGCGGAGTCGGCCATGCATTGAACTTAGGAATAAACTGCATGTTTAAAACTTACCAGTATGTTTGCAGTTTAGCCTGGTCACTGTGATTCATTTTTTATGTTATTGTTGCTGTTGTTGTTTAAAAAGAAATTCTTACAAACCTCAGGAAAATGAAGCCCTGTGCTGGTTACCTTATTCAGTCTAGTGTTGGTTTGTTTTGTGTTTTCTTTTTTTTTATTTCATTGTGTCACACCTTAAAAATGATCGTTTTCTCTTCTGTTGTACAATATACAATGCAGTACAAGTTTAACATAAGAAACGTGGCTTGACAGCTTGCAATACAGTGGTATCAGCAGAATGTGACTATCTTAAATGTTTTCCAGAAACACTGCTAAAACGGTCACAAAAATGCCTTTCAAAGACTGTATATATGTGCTTATTTGTTCCACTATCTACACTTTGTACTGTATATCTACTTGTTTAGAAAAATCTATGACAATGTCAAGGTACTGAATTGTTTCTGATGGAGGATGCTGAATAGATACAAAAAAGTATAAACTGGGATGGAAGGGTGCAAAAAATTGGCATTTTGAACCAGCATTCACATTTTCAGGTAAATTTGCATTCTCTTTGGGAACAGCACACCTTGGGTATCACCCATGAGGAGCTGTGTTCCCTTTCAAGTCGACCAGCAGGTTACGCCCCAGTTTGACCTGAATATCTCAGCAGGGTTTAGGGATGTCTCCATGGTTCAGGTGTGTTCCACATGAGTTTGAATTAAAAATCTTTTTACTTGTATATGAACAATTTCTTTTTGAAAACAAAACAAAAAATGCTTGGCCACATCCCCACCATTGGTTGATATATTTAACAAATATGTATATTAATCAGCATGATGCTCTATTGTACATGTATAAGATTTTAGCAGTTCATAACAAATGGTAAGGCAATCTAGCTTTACTTTTTTATGCTTATGGATATTGTATATTTGTATTTTAAGACCAAGTAGACCAAGTCTAAAGATATCTTTTTAAGTGTACCATAAACCTGCAGAGGGTAAAGGAAGTCTCGGAAGCCTACATGAGATATTACTGTGTAACTTCTGGCCCCTGTGTTTTGTGCATGGATGGATATTTATAGTATGAAACAAGATTGTGTTTTGCAATGAAGTAACAGTGGAGGTGGTATAAAATGGTTAAGAAAGCCTTATCGATGTTGATTGTTACACAAATTGAAATGTATTGTTTACTTTGAGGAATGTATCTGAAGAATTTTAAAAGAGAGGAGTTCTAAGCAGACTCGAAAAACGTAATATTAAAATTTTGCTTGTAATGGACGGTAAGCATTAATTCTCTGAACTCTAAAGCACTGGTTGTTTGGAGTGATTTAAATGAAATGGAATCAATAAATTTTGAAACTTTTTTTATTACATCTCCAACCTCCTACACTGAAAGTGCAGGACACCAATAAACATGTATTAAAGTAAATTTTCAATGCATCCTTTCTGTTTAGTAGGATATCTTTGTTTCAACATGAAATACTTATAGATGGGCTTTAACTTAATGATACACGTTGGTGATTTCATAGAATCATAAAATGGTTAAAGTCGGAAAAGACATGAAAGATCATCAAGTTCCAACCCCCCTGCCATGGGCAGGGACACCTCCCACCAGAACAGGTTGCTCAAAGCCCCATCCAGCCTGGCCTTGAACACTTCCAGGGATGGGGCATCCACAGCTTCTCAATTTAAAGCTGCATTTGAAAATGTTTGGGAATAAAATCTAGATTTTTGGGGTACAGAGTTTCATGCATGAGCATGACCCTGGGAATGCGATCCCTAATGCACACCTGGGGAGTCACGGCAGGGGAGAGGGACACACCACAAGCTTTCACCAGCAGACTGCTTTGGTTCTGCCTCCTGGTACCACTGCTTATTTCTGAGCACTCAGCTGGCAGAGGAGAGTCATTCTGCTGTGACAGCTTCTCTGTGTTAGGGACTTGTCCTCAGGAAAGTCCGAGTTTCAGTGTCACTTTAACCTGCTGTCATCTACCACTGTCACCGAGGGAAGAGGTTTTTGCCCCTGCCTGCTTATTCCCATCCCATGCAGCAGCACGAGAGCTGTTGTGGCCATCGGGAGCACCCAGCTGGGAGATGGACCCAGGTTAAAATCTGTTCAGGGGAAGCGGAACAAAACCCCCAAACAACTACAAACCAGAAACCCCTTTTCCTCAGTTTCCTCATCTGATTTAGCTGTGCAGCCGTATGAATGCTTCTACTGAGGTTGTGCAGAGGTAGGAGCAATGTGGAGGAGAAAATAAATGGGCAGAGGAGCACTGGAGCAACTTATTTTGATGGTGACGTCCATCTCCCTCTGCTTAAAGTGTGTGAAACTAAGGCAGAACATCCCTACCCTTTCTAGGGTTAATCCTAAAAGGTTGCAATAAGCAAGTGACAGGTTCCCCTCTTGTCTGGGTCCTTGGCAGATTATGCCACAATGTTTCCTGTTTATTAATTATTTTTTTGATTGCATTTGCAGATGGTGTGCTTTCAGGTTGCTGCTTTCAGAATTGTAGGTAATTTGTCATTACTTGCAAGAGAGAAAACAGGAGCTGCAAATTGGGTTGGTTCATTCCCTTTTCATCCTTCTCCCACGGGGCTGCTCTTGGGATGTAATAATGTATTTGTGATCTCTTTCTTCATTTTAAACCGATATCCCTTACAAGGAACAGCAGAGGAATCCTGCAAGTTCATCCCTAGGGTTACTGATCAAAGGGGATTTTCAACAATCCCATCCCATCTGTGCCACTGCTGCTCCTCTGTTTCTAACTTTTGCTGTTAAATGTGTCTTTGTTCCTCTATGAAAACCTGATAAAGGTATTAGCTGAATTGGCAAGTGCTGGGTAACCTCTTGAGCCAAATATCCGTTTGACGACTGTTAAAGTGATTCATCTTTCTTTATCCAGGAAATTCTACACAATTTTGCCATTGTTATATATAATCTTCAGCTTTCCTCACTTCCATCCTTGGTTCTTGCATTTATTTGTTTCCTCAGGAGTGTCCTTCTTTTTTTTTCTTCTCTTTAAAAGAAAAAAGGAGAAAAAAAAAAAAAAAAGGGGAAAAGGGGAGAGAAAGTTATTCCTGAACTTCATATATTTCATTCCCTCAGCAGCACCCCAGGACTCTTACACCTGATTACTTCAACTGGTGCTCTGTCTGCAGCTGTTGTCATCTCCTGCCCTCCCATATAGAGTCAGGCTGGTTCTCAGGTCCATGGCTGGAGATACAGCCGGTCTCGGGCTCCTGCTCCTTCCCTCCCCTGATTGTGGCTGCAACAGCTGTAGTGCTGCTGAAAGAAGAGGCTCCTTTCCTCATGGCTCTTGTGCCGTTGAGCCACTCTCTTTCAACTTTCTTCTGTTTCAATTCCTGTTTCTTGCTTTTTTCCCCTTCATATTGCTCTTCTGTGTCTTCCAGGACTGCATCCGTCTTAGCCCGTGTTGACGCATGTTGCTGCCCTTAACTGCTTATAAATCCAGTGGCCGTGACTACCTCTGACCATTTTGGGGCCAAGTTCCTGATTTCTTACTCTATCTCTGTCCACGCTGCTTCTTTTGACTTGCACTTAGGAGTATCGATGCCAGTGTCTGCTTTCAGCTCCCTCCTCCCTGCCCTCCCTTCTTCCTTGCATAGAGTGCACTCAGGCCACCAGCACCATCTCAGCATTTCCCAGTTGTCCTCCCTTTCTCCCTGGGCAGCCCTGTAATGTATATCACATACTGAGATTTTAGAATATTTTTGGGGTAGGGAGTTTTTTTTTCTCTGCTGATGTCCAGCATTTAGCAATGGGACTTAAGGATCCTACGCTCCCTACAACAGTACGACCATCAAATTTGTCGAGAATGATGATGATCCTGTACATGGTAACACTTCCATGTCAGGATATTCAAAGTGATTAGCTACTTAAGTTAATATCTGTTCCCTAAGTCTTACATTGTTCAGAAAACAATACACGTGCTTTCAAAAGACTTCTTCCTCCCTCTTCTATATGTTTATAAAACAAATGCAGGCTCAATCTGGTTTGTAGGATCATCTCCCGTTTTCAAGTAGAGGCTTTTCGTGATTTTGTTTACCTCTCCTGCCTGTTTTCATATATTTATTTTACTCCTAGAGGAGACAAATTTGCATTGTATCCAAAGTAAAGGCTTTTTCAGCTTGGTTTTACCAGATTGTTGAAACCTGACAGGTGTTAACAATTTCCAAAAATCTCTACAAAAAACAGTCACTGTATTAAAAAAACCAACCAAAAACAACAACCAAAAAAGTGCAAGCAAATACCAAAGTTTTAAAAAAAAAAAAAAAAAAAAAAGGGGGGGAAGGGGAGGGGAAAAAAAAGA
>VXBJ01002874.1:170306-202945 GCA_013400055.1 Nycticryphes semicollaris | reverse complement strand
CCGCGCCCCGCGGAAGAGGAGGGGAGGGGGTGATGGTGGTAGTGGTGGTGGTGGGGTGTCCGCGGTTTCCCCCGCGATGGTGTCACGCCGGGGGGTGCGGGGATTGGGAGGTGGGGTTGGGGGTGGATTTCCTGTGCGGGTGGAAGGCGGAGGAGAGGTTAAGCAATGCGGCGCTTCCTAGTCCTTCACCGGATGGATAATGCGAGTGGGTGGTGACATTTTTGGCATGTTTGACTGTCAGTGCCTAAATCCATATGACAGATTATCGCGGCGGTTACAAAGCGCTTTGGGATCAGTGCTGTCACGGGCAGTCGGGGATCCTGCTTAGAAGCCGCTGCTGCTCCTCGCAGCGACCCGCGGGGTACGGCCGGGGATGAGCCTCGGCCAAAGTACCCTGCGGGAAGCGAGGACGATGTGCGGGGCTGGAGGAGAGGAGAAGAGGTCCCGAGACGGGAGGGAGATGGGGTTTCTCCCCAGCATCCAGCACAGGTCGTGCTGGATCTCTCCGAGTCTCTCTCTCTCGTCAGGCAGTTGAGGGCTCCAACTCCTAGTTTTTTCCGAGGTCAGTTTGTCCACTGTGAATATGAAAAGCAATAAAAAAAAAACCACCCAAAACCAAAAAAAGACACAAGAAACCCACAGATTTCCTGCAGCCAGATAAGTGCTTGGTGAAAGGAAGATGCTATTTATTTTGGTTCACAGTCTTCCAAATCTCTCCCTTTCCTCATTTATTCAAGAGTTCGTTTGAGCTGTCAGTATCTCGGAGCAACCCAGCCTCTGATTCATCTTCTAATACTAGTGATTCTTTCCACTTAATAATTATCTTTAGCAAGGTAAAACCGCTCTGGGAAACCTTAAAAATGGAAATAGCAGTTTGAAGCCAGATAGGTCTCAGCGGTGCCCGATTCCTGAATTGCAAGGTTGGCATTGCTCCTAGGAAATGCAGTGGAAGTCTAGAAACCTTTGCCTGCATTTACATTACCATGTGTGCTGAAGGCTTGGAGCTTGCATGGATTTTATGTAGTCATTTATCTTCCCATTAGTTTTCTTTACTTGCTTAAAATTGTGGTCTTGGTGTGGGATGAAAGCACGTGAGTCTCAGTGTCATGTTACTGGTGGCCTAGACCCCTCTGGTGTGTCTTCGTCAATCTCACCTGGTCTGGTCAGGATGCTGCTCAAGAGACCTCCAGAGATCAGACAAAACAGATGGCGGCAAAGTTTTCCCTTGCTCCTTTCCATTCAGTTTGTAGCCCAGTTGGTAGATCTTTCTCCACCCTGGAGAAGGAAGGGTGACTTTTTGCCTCATAAATTCATCTTTCACCCCGGAAGAGGCACCATGGGCTGGTTGGAAGCCTGGNTTTTTTTTTTTTTTTTAATGAATTCCTCTTTCTAAAGGTTTCCATGACTGATTTTTTTCCTTGTTTATACAGTCATTACTGAATAGGTTGTGCCTGTCAGTAAATAGGTGTCTGCAAATCACCTAAAAACTTCTTCAGTAACAATTGCTCTTTAATAAATATAGGCTATATAATTCCAAAAGACCCTGGCAGTCTATACAATCAGTTAATAAAAACCCTCTTAAAACATTTGCTTAGCCATGTGTGTTGCATTTATATTCCTTTTTGTGGTGAAAAGACTGCAGTGCTATTCCTTGCACAATTGCATTTAGGTGATGGTTTCCATTTTTTGATAATTTCTTTATGTCTTCACTTCGAAGGTATAAAGTTTGTGTTTAGTGGGTATACCTCAGGTCTCAGTAATAAACCAGATTATAATAGATGTTCTGTCTCAAAAGTGGATTAGGATTCCTGGGTGGAAAATGCTAAAGTGCAGAGGTGTTATTACTTCTTAGTGTATTAAAAATACTGCTTTAGTACAACAGATGTTGAGGTTATTCTACAGCAGACATTCATTTATTCTTGGAAGTAACAGAATTAGCTCGTACTTGGGAAAATGTCTGTGGATATTGCTGCAGATGAAAATAAGATTTGTACGTTCTGTCAGCAGAGGTGTAACCTTGCATTTCTTAGCCATACACATAGTTTATAAGGCATCTGTGTTTCAGTGGTCGCCGTTGTTAAAAATAAAACCCAGCTATGGCATTTGGGTGTATTCCCATGAAACTCTTCACTGCCTCTCTCTTTGCCATGGCTGTGGCGAGTGTAAGTTGGCTCTCGGTGCTGCGGTCCTGGGGCAGCGACGTGGGGGAAAGCCTCTGACTTTAAGCACTTTGTTTTTTTCTAAACAGAGCATACAGTGAATATCCAGAGATGGAAACAGCCTCTAAACAGGATTATTCAGATTAAAACTATACCTCCTTAGCCTTCTGTGGTAACACGTGCTTTAATCAAATGAGAGGTAATGAGTTTAATACTGAAGTTATTGGGGGAAAAAAGGTGCCACTTTGAAACCTTAACTTTCGTAGAGTTCTCTAGCTAAACTAAACCATTTTTGTCCTGACATTTCTGTATAGCTGCCAACTGGAAATCCTAAAAATCTGTTGTATTTAGCCCTGGTTTGAAGGGATGGAGCAACGCCCTAAGAAAAATGACAACTGAATATTCATAGTATAAACCTGCTCTAATAACAGGAAGCATCATTCTTCTTAAACCTTTTGTTTTCAGACATAAGCAAGCCAAGTATTTACATTTGTTCCAATAAACACAGTGTATCGAGCATTTCGTTGTCTTCCACATTTTCCATTCGTTAAGCAGTTTGTGAGATAACTCAAGAGTTTTGCCAATGCTTTTAGTTTGCTTGGAGGGTAACTGGAGCTGTATGCATGTTTTCTACGTTTTCTTTTTCTTTACTCTTTCTTTTTGCATCTGCAATAAATTAGAGAGAGCGTGTTGTTTGTGTTTATAATGTAGTCACAATTGGGGTTACTGACCTCATGGGACTAGTGGCCTCTTCACTGCATCCTGCAGG
Organism: Nycticryphes semicollaris; assembly: GCA_013400055.1. Classification (NCBI taxonomy): domain Eukaryota; kingdom Metazoa; phylum Chordata; class Aves; order Charadriiformes; family Rostratulidae; genus Nycticryphes; species Nycticryphes semicollaris. The sequence goes on along the minus strand of VXBJ01002874.1, from coordinate 200,017 downwards.
AAAGTAGTAGCATCCCCTGAGAGGGATAATAAAATGAAGTTGTCTATAAAGTGTCTTTTAACCTTGTCACCTAGTAAGTGATTTCTGAGATGGAGCAGTACACTTGTAACTTAGCTAATTTTTGTTTAATTTTAAATACTCACTCTGTCCTGGCATGTTCTCTGGCAGGAAGGCTGCTGGGGACAGTTGGGACTTGTCACACCACCTTCTAGAGCAACCTGCTCTAGTGGGAGGTGCCCCTGCCCATGGCAGGAGGGTTGGAACTTGATCTTTAAGGTCCCTTCTTACTCCAACCATTCTATGATTCTATGATCATGCCTTTTGGTGTGTTTAGGTTTGCAGTCTCTCAAACCAAATTTGTGCTACACAATTCTGCTGACATCACTCAATGGGGAAACACCCAGACCTTTGGCTGTCATGGTTTCATCAGTGAAATCCCAAGTGTGGCTACTACGCTGTTGACAGAAAATTGCATTTGTTAGCTCCACTTAGATCTTTAGAGGGGTAATTTAGCTCTAGCTGCAGACAAACTCCTTTGTCAGAAAATTTTGGACCTCTGCTGAAGGTTGCACCAGGGTGGCTAAGGCCACACAAAAGCAGAGGCAGTGGCTCATCAGCACCCAAGCAATGCTGGGTTTCCTTCAACACACCCTTGTGCTCAGGACCTGTGATCAGGCAGGACAGTTATACCCCTTTCATACTAATTGTTCTCTATACTGGAGAAGGAAGGGTGACTTTTTGCCTCATAAATTCATCTTTCACCCCGGAAGAGGCACCATGGGCTGGTTGGAAGCCTGGAACAATTTTGACTTTCTCCCACTGGAGGTACCCTGCTTCACTTGAACTTCTGCAGATGGTGCTTGTGCTTTTTGTTGGATGAGACAGCAGGAAAGAGAGAGACCCCCAAAGACAGACTGTGGGTTGTTCACCCAGGGGGATCCCCATAATTAATTAGATAAAACTAAGCTTATTTTCCCCTCTCTAAAATAAATCATAAACTCTGGACATCTTTCTGTGCATTCCCTCTTTTTTTTTTTTTTAATATTTTGATTGAATTCTTTTTGTAATGGTATGATTGAGGCTGAAGGTAATCTTTCAAGTGAGGGTGTGCAGGTCCGTTTAACTCAATATTGTGGCTTTGTCTAGCATTTTGCTTCTGTCCTTTCTTGGACTCCTCAGAGTGTGTTAAACACCCGATGTCCTAAATCAGAACAGCTCCCTTAGAAGGGGGTTGTGATTAAAGGTGTCTGCATGGTCGTTCTTTGTACTTGGCTATGTGCTTCCATTGGGCAGCACTACACTTCTGTCTTTGTAAGCATTTAATGGTCTCCTTTAAGAAATCATAAAAATCTTTCCAAAAGTGCAAACACGGTCCAGGCTCAAAGAATTTTCTATATCTTGCAGGTTAACAATTTTGTGATTTCTTTCTTTCTTTTTTTTTTTTTTTCCTTGTTCTCCACCGTAGTTTCTCTCAATTCTGGGTGCTGTCTAAGATAAGCAGTATTGAACCTCTTTAGAAAAGATTTCTACAGCTTCTGTCAAAATAAAATGAATCTTGACTAATGTTCAGTCCTAATAATTGCAGAATTAAAATAAATTGAATGAGCTATAGATTTTCTGTGTCTGAGAAGGTCGTTATAGATATTTCAGGTTGCTTTGCTGAATCCGAAGCTTAGTATCATCTCATCTTCTTTCTATTTGCATATAAAAAAAAAAATTAGCTGATGTTCTGGTGTTATCCTTCATTGCAGTAGATAAGCAATGAAAGCTGCTCCAGTTTATAAATTGGTATTGCTCCTACAAGAGGATGGGGAATTTCAGGGTATATTTTCTGTTTTTTCATATCAATTGCAGAAGATTAGGGATCCCCAGTGCTTCCCCTCCTTTTTCTTTTTCTCTGCCTTGTGCCTAGGTTCAGTTTCTCAAGAGCACAGAGGAGAGGTGGAGTAGCTGTGCCACCGTTTCTTCATCTCACCCCGTTGTTTGCCCTTAGGCAGATTTCGTCTGCAATCACCTACCCAAGACTTCCATTTCATCTGCTTTTCGATCTGATGCACCGTGATGAGGGGAAGTGACCAAAAGCTGCCCTGCTACAGCTCAGAGCTTCCACCAAGATGCATTTGAACTGTGCACCAGTAAAGCCCCCCTCCCTGCAGGACCGTGGCCGTAATGCAGCCCAGGGAGAAGACACCAGACCTCCAGACAGGCTGCTGTGAGGCCCCCGGGGAGTAAGGCAGCAAGGTAGATTAACCCAAGTAAGTAGCCTTACTTGGGTTAATCTACCTTGTTCCTGGCTAATTAGCTGGTAGGGAGCTTTGTGGTGTAAGGATGGGCTGTTTCCCTGTACCTGGGCTATCAGAAACCTTCCTGGCTTGTACCATCACAAGCGGAGTAACCTGGTGGGTCATCCAGCACGTTCTCCTGGTCATGGCTCTGAGTTCATGGGTGCCTGTGTGCAGTACCCAGGAAAACTCCAGGTGTGTTTCAGTCTGGGTTGTGACCGAGTGAAATTGAAAACACTTTAAATTTGGTCTTTTTTTTTTTGTTTTTTCCTTTTTCATTCCTGGGATATTTAGAGCGGCAGAATGTTTCTCCCCACGAGACTTTAGATTTTTGTGTTGAGCTAACACTCAGAATAGTATTGACAGCCTTTCCAAAACTACTCTTCAATTGAGAGTTATAAAAGTGTTAAGAATATCTATTCTTATTAATAAGAGGAGACAGACTGGGCAAGTCCTTCCCAAAAGTTTGAGGCTGGAAACCTCCTTCAGATTTCTGACTCTCCAAAGTGCCATTCTGTAACATCACAACAACTAGCGAAGCATTACATTTCACTGGATATTTCACAGTCCTGGATCAAGAAAGACATGTGAGAGCCAGAAACTTTTTGCTTTCTTTCTTGATGTAGGCATTCAAACCTTATGTNGCATTTAAACCTTATTTTTTTTTTTTTTTTTTTTTTTTTTTTCAAGTTCAGTTGTTAGTTTATACATTTCTCTGAGTTCTGTTCCCACTCCCCTCAGCTGTGCCAAGTTGGCCATTTGTTCAGTAGAGTGACCCAGATCATGAAGTCTTTACATACAAAGACAGAAGAAAAGAAAATTCACATTGTCTGTACACAAAGGGTGTATATATAGGGTATGAGCAAGCAGGAGGTGGAAATGATCAGGCAGTGCTCCCTGGGACCACCAGAAATGCACGTGAAACCATTTCTCCAGGGAATGCTATTACTGCAAATTAAAATTTGGCTTTTGCTCATATGCTGCTCCTGCTCTTCCTCTTACCCACTGCAGACCCTCCTGCTCAGGCTCCCTGATGCTTGCGTTACAAACCGTGTAGCCCAGTGGCTAGTATGGATGAGCATTTTATAACTACTACCATGCTCCCAGTGCAAAAAAAAGGTATTCTTTATCTGGGTTCACAGTGGAGAGATTTTTCCTCTTCCTCCCTTTTCCTGTCATATATACTTACTGTTCACCAGGAACCCTTCTTCACATTGCTAAACCTTCCTCCCTGCCTGAATGCCCTCCAGGCTTGTGTGCGATCGCCCTTATGGTCAGCCGCGAGGCTGGGCCTGTTTGATAGAATCACAGAATGGTTTGGGTTGGAGGGGATTTTTTAAGACCATCTAGTTACAACCCCCCTGCCATGAGCAGGAACACCTCCTACTAGAGCAGGTTGCTCAAAGTCCTATGTGGTCTGGCCTTGAACACCTCCAGGGACGGGGCCTCCCCAGCTTTCCAGTCTGTCACCACCCTCACAGTAAAGACTTTTTTCCTAATATCTAATCTAAATCTCCCCTCTTTCAGTTTAAAATGTTGCCCGTTGTCCTGTCACTACAGGTCCTAGTAAAAAGTCTCCGTTGTCCTCCAGGTCCCCTCTAAGTATTGAAAGGCTGCATTAAGTTCTCCCTGAAGCCTTCTCTTGTCCAGGCAACTCTCTCAGCCTGTCCTCACAGGAGAGGTGCTTCATCCCTCTGATCATTTTTGTGGCCCTCCTCTGGACCCCCTCCAACAGATTCATGTCTTGCTTTTCTCAGGGCTCCACAGCTGGACTCAGTACTCCAGGTGGGGTCTCACAAGGGGGCCAGAATCACCTCCCTTGACCTACTGGCCACGCTTCTTTTGATGCAGCCCAGGATATGGTTGGCTTTCTGGGCTGCGAGCACAGATTTCCAGCTCATGTCGCTATGCCGGATTATTCTCTGGAACCCCCCACCATTTATGGTTGGACTCAATGATCTCAAAGGTCTCTTCCAACCATGAGGATTCTGTGATTCTGTGAATGTAGATCTCATTTAGGTGAGCAATTCATTTCTCAGGCAGTAGGTGTCATTCCTGCAACTTGGGATCTCATAGTTTTCTTCTTTCTTTCTCCAGCCTTACATAGGTGCCAGGATGCTTAGACATGTTTTTCAGTGATTTACTGGAGGGAAAAGAACCAAAGAGCAAACCCAAAAAGCTGTGTTTTGTAACTTGGCTTCATGTAGTACCATGCACCGTAGTGTGCCATGGGTGCAGGAATGGGTACATGCTTCATCAGGGAATTCATAGTTTGGGTCTGGCTTTGGAGTGAGGCCGCTCAGGCCCCATCTTCGTCATTGTGGGGAGCTCCATGGTGCAAATATGCTGTGCTTCCCTGGCTGCTAAATCTTCTAACAATTTTTGGCTTCATTTTTGTATCTGCTGGAGGATGACAATGCTTACCTGAGGGGGAATTAAGATGATTAAGTAGCTAGGTCTCAGTCTAGCACAGGATTTAAGGATATGCTTAATTTGGTCATGTTGAAACCCCAGTTTTGTTAGAATGGGGTCTCCTGTTCAAAAAGCATTTCTGAGGATGACAAGCTAAGTGTTAAGCATTATGCTGCAGCTCCTTATATATTGCTGTCCATTCATTCCTTCCCCCTCTTTCTTCTTTTTCCTTTTCCCATCATTCGCTGCTGCTTCTTAGTCAGCATGTGTGTTGCTTCCTTCCTTTATCCCTTGTCAGTAAGCCACTCCCTCAGTAACAAGAGGATCTAGAAAATACACTGAAATGGCATTAGCGAGAAGCAGGGCCGTGGTCACCCTAATCCCTTTAATTGCAGGCTGTATCCTTTTTATTTCTGTAGCTGTACGCAGATCAGGAGGTTGGCTGCTGTGATGTTCCATGGGTGTGAGTTTGTGTGCTGCAGGAACAGCTAAACACAACCAGGACTGTTGGTTGAAAGCTCATGAGAAAAGGTTAGCTTAACTAAGTAGATTCAAGTGAAAAAAAGCTGTAATTGGAAATAAGTCTGTTCTGGGTGTGCTGGATGAATAGGAATGTGTCTTCGGCACTGAATAGGTCTCTATGGCTCTGTTGTAGACCAGAAGACATCAAAAGAGTTAAAAAATCAGTTAAAAAACAAGGAAATTAAAATCATCCCCCTATGTACATCTTTTCAGGCAGTTCATATGCACGTACCAATGCCCATTAGCTCCTTAGAGTTGTTACACAGTTTTTGATACTAAAATCATCTAATCATTTTATTAAATGACTCTAGTTTGTCTGTCACTCTCATTCCCACCTGCCAAACAGTACTGGAATTTGAGATAATCTGTGAATTCTGAAAAGGATTTGTGATGTAAAATGAGAGAAATACTGGACCAGCATATTTTGACAGAATGAGGTAACTTTAATGTTCTGACTTTTTATGTATTAGTCTTGAGTGCCTCAATATATTTGTATGCTAATCTTTCTATTAAATAACTAAATACCTCATCTAGGTGAATCTAAGTCAAGTTTTGATCCCACAGATGTTACATTGAGAAGTAGGGATTAGAGTCATCCAAATAAACCAGTCTTGCTGTTCCCAGGCTATGGATTTCTTTGACTAGTCAGAGACAACATGGTCTTATATATTCATTTTACCTGTACGCTTAATAAAATGTCATATATCTGTCCCTGTTTGTTGTTTCACTTATCTGGTAGTAAGAACCATCTGTGAGTAGGTGGAACAAGGAGTTACATCCCTTCATTTGGCTTTGGCACATGTAGTGTTTTCCATTAGAGGAGTTCACTGAAGTGCTGCTTTGTCAGCTGCTACCAAAGTGGTCTGTAACTCACAACACCATCTTATGACTCCACTGGTAGCCCCGTGTTGTGATGGATCCTCCCTGTACCTCCACTAGTAGGCTGGTGGTGTTATGGATCCTCCCTGTACCTCCACTGGTAGTCTGACATTGTGATAGATCATAGCATAATAGGAAGGGACCTTAAAGATCATTGAGTTCCAATCCCCCTGCCATGGGCAGGGACACCTCCCACTAGACCAGGTTGATCATAACCCCATCCAGCCTGGCCTTGAACACCTCCAGGGATCCACACATCCACACATCCACTTCTCTGGGCAACCTGTTCCAGTGCCTCACCACCCTCACAGGAAAGAATTTCTTTCTGGTATTCAATCTAAATCTCCCCTCTTCCAATTTAAAGCCATTACCCCTTGTCCAGTCACTACGCTTCCTGACAAAGAGTCCCTCTCCAGCTCTCCTGCAGGCTCCCTTCAGATATTGGAAGGTTGCTATGAGGTCTTCCTGGAGCCTTCTCTTCTCCAGGCTGAACAACCCCAGCTCCCCCAGCCTGTCTTTATAGGAGAGGTGCTCCAGCCCTCTGGTCATCTTTGTGACCCTCTGCTGGACCCATTCCAATAGGTCCATGTCCTTCCTGTGCTGGGGACTCCAAAGCTGGACACAGTACTCCAGGTGGGGTCTCATGACAGCAGAGTAGAGGGGTAGTATTACATCCCGCCACCTGCTGGCCACGCTTCTTTTGATGCAGCCCAGGATGTGGTTGGCTTTCTGGACTGACAGTGCACACTGCAGGCTCATGTTGAGCTTGTCATCCACCATCACTCTCAAGTCCTTTTCCTTGGGGCTGCTCTTCAGCCATTCTCCGCCCAACCTGAATTTGTGCCTGGGATTGCCACGTCCCAGGTGAAGAACCTTGCACTTGGCTTGGTTGAACTTCATGCGATTTTCCTGTCCAGGTCCCTCTGGATGACATCCCTTCCCTCCAGCGTGTTGACCACACCACACAGCTTGGTGTCATTGGCAAACTTGCTGAGGGTGCATTCTATCCCATTATCCATGTGTCCAACAAAGATGTTAAACAGCACTGGACCCAGTACTGACCGCTGAGGAACACCACTCATCACTGGCTGCCACGACATTGAGCCATTGACCACAACCTTTTGAGTGTGGTCATCAAGCCAGTTCCTGATCTACTGAGCAGTCTCAGTGATCCTCACTGTACATCCATTGTTAACCCAACTTTGAGGTGGATTCTTCCAGAGCCTGACTTGCTGACTCTTGGCTTTGTATTTATTTGTTTTAACTGGTGTTGAGTCATCAAATGTTAGTTTGCAGCGTACAAATCACATACACCTGCCATCAAGATTGCTGTGGTGAGTGGTGATTCCTGGGGCTGTCTAGCTCAGGAGCAGTCCCGAGCAGTGCCTTGCTTTACCTGCAAGTCAGCCCAGAGACAGCCATCCCCCTCCATCCTCGAGGTTTTCAGCTGCCCACATCTAATGGTGGAGACAGGAAGAAAGCTGGCCGATGCTATGGCATTATCTTGAAATGACTTCTACACATTCTTGACCTTATTACTGGGAACAGCATCCTTGATGTTTGTGAACCTAATGACCATTGTGATATGGCCACTGACCGTAATAAATTTAAGTGCATGTGCAAGTATTGACAGGATTGGGGGTCTGATGGAGTGGTGAAGGTTCACTTCTTCACTTGAGGGCAGAGATCACTTGGGGAAATTTTATAGCTTTTAGGAAGGCAGCCAAAAGCTACCCTATTCCTGTCCTCTGCATGGAAGGCCTCACGTCTAATGTATACAAATAGGAACATAAGCGTCTCTTGTTTGAAATAGTCTCCTTCCAAATGAATAATTACTAACTGAAAACCTGTCACTAAGTCAAAAACAAGCCCTGCCCACGGGGGAGTGGAGGAGGCAAGTGGGTGGCACAAGGAGTGGGTTTATACTGGGAAGTGCTGGGGAGGGCTGGGGCTGGTGGAACCATCCTGGTGAGGCTGGTCCATACCGTTTGGGTCTTCAAAGGCAAAAATGGAAAGGAGTAACAAGCAAAACAAGGGGCTAAGTGTTTAGCATAATTGAGGAATGTGTGGGTATGTGGTGGGGGGCCCCACTGGGCCTGCCATGTGGACCCAGGCGACACCCCCTCATCTTGTGGTCCTTAAGCTGTTGCCCAAGGATGAGCTGCAAGGACCTGCTTGTCACTTCTGTCCTGTCTTCCTAAACAAAAATAGTGCCAGAACTGCGTGACTGCAACCCTTTGCAGGATCTCAAAAAACCTGAGCCAGCATACTATTTTAAAATTTCATGGTATTAAATATGAGCATGTTACAGAAATAGCAGAGAGGGGAGACTGAGCCAGGCAGCAGGGCAGGGAAGATGGAAATGAGTTAGTTTGTAAGAGCAATAAATGCCCACAAGGACATGTCTCAAGCTGCGAAGCTCATTCGGAGGTGTGTGGGGCAAATGTGTTGCATTGTGCATTTATCTGTCACCACTGTCCTGAGCGTGGCAGGGGCTCTGGTGTCGGTGATGCAGGGCCAGTTTAATCAGTGCTCCCAGTCTGAAAGCTGAGCAGTGTTGCTTTCAGCTGGCCCCATCCCCTGAACCTGTCCCCCCTGGAGCTGTGTAAATGTGTGTCAGCATCACAGCAGCAGTGCCACGGGGAGCTGTGGTGAGCATCGGGGCAAGCCCATGCGGAAATGATGCTCCATGTCTGACGCTCCCCACGGTGGGGACTTCATGCTTGCAGGAGCTCAAATTGAAATCACTGCACAGTCTGATTAACCTAGTGGTTTGCTAAGGATTTTCATGCTAAATTGCTAAAACAATAGTCCTTCTTACTTAGTCATATTTTCTATGGCCTCGTATCCTTGACGCTGGTCTCCAGTCTTTGATCTCTTTGTCACTTTGGTCACTGCAGACTTAGTCACACCCTGATACCAGCTATCATCTGCTGTAGCCATCAGGGGCTGTTCATCATCTTTTTGCTTTGGGGGTTTGGACACCTTTTGTGACCCTTAAAAGACAATAATCCTGAGTGGACACTGCAAAACAAATAACACAGCTAAAGTCTCCCCGAACAAACATTTTAGAGATGTTTTTGGGTATTAGAGGCTGTGATTAAGCCTGACCTTGCAAGAGTCCTCATCTGCTGTTTCAGTGCAGTGGGATTATAATCTAATATCAATTTCCATCTCTGATTCCCCAACACCCATGTCAATATGATAGGCCTAAACTGCAGTTCAGCTTCACAGATGGTACCTGCATCGCAGAAAATATTGCATGACTAGTGCCCTAAATACGACAGAGTGCATTTGTCTACACAGCTGTGTATACAAAAAAAATCTCTTTAATGGTAAAAGCCATAGTCACCTAAGAGGACTGCGAAGGGAGCTTGCGAGAAGACTCAGTGGTGACTTTTTAAGTGTTGGAGCAGGGTAAGAAAAATTAGAATGAGACCTTAAAATTGTGAATGAACACGTCAAGTGGCTTTAACTCATCTGCTGTGTATCCTGCTCCAGATGAACTTGAGTAAAGATGGAGAGGTGGGGAGAGCCTTCACAGAGGGCGAGCATGCAGAAGGCCTGCCAGGATGCACTCAGCAGGATACACAGCTTCTAGTACTCCTTTCCTGGGGAATGAATTCATTGACTCCTCGAAACTGCTGATACTGGGGGGAGTTTTCCAGCTTCTTTTCTGTTCTCTGCTGTCTCTCTCTATTCTAAGGCTGTCTGCACAAGGACGTGAAGGAAAATTAATCCAAATCACCTAAAATGTGAATGTAAATTAGGTAAACTAAATTAAACCATTGTATATATTCTCTGATTCAGCGTTCAAGTGACCTTAATTGAATTAAGCTTAATTCACATCAAAGTAAATTATACTAAATATGAAGTAGGGTTGATTTAATTAATAATGAGTGTGTCTGCAGGGATCTAATGTGGTTTGATTCATTACAAAAATGTTGATTCAGATTACTTTTCTAGAGTTTTTTCATGTAGATAAACCCTACAGGACAGTTTGTTGGTTCTGCCTAAACTGGTGTAATTGTAGTTCTAGAAGGACCTTACCACCACTCTTCCTGTGTGGGACTTCATGACCATTTTGTTGTGGAATGTCTTGTTAATTTGTTAATCCAGCCAAAGCAAATCCATCAGTTTTCTGTTTGATTAGCCAGTTTTTGACTTGGTTTGTGGCTGCATGGTTCTCCACAGGGTAGAGTCAGGAGTGTGAATGTGTAATCAAGGTAGAGAGCGTGGGCACTTGTTTCACCTCAGTTCAACCCTTTGTGCAAGAGATGCCCTCTTTCCAGCAGTGTTCATACATTGAAAGCTCAGTCTCTGTTGGGTTACGTAGCACATGGGCTAGAAGAAGTCATGAGTCTTGTTGGAGTTGCTTGAAGTCAGATACCACCAAGCTTGATTTGCTTAATGTTTAAGTACAACTGTCATGTATTATTTGGCTCTGGTTTGTGCTGATTTCCTTTTGCTTTTTCTCTCCTTTGTGCCTATATAGTACTACAGCATGTACCTTTTGAATAGCCATCATCTAAGTAGCTTGTGCTTTCAATATACACAAGCACTACTGACCCACTTCCGTACTGCTTTTCTTCCTTTTCAGCCCATGGCTTTAAAGTTCTGTGAGTATATTTTTTACCGCTTGATAATTACAGAAACGGACACTTTATAATTGCAAAGATGGTATGACTGGAATGGCTGAGACCTGCAAGTTTTTCTGTAGGGTTTTTCTTAAGGACTTGTTGCCAAAGGATTGTGCAAAAAAAAATTCTGGTTTCATACTCCTGTGCCTCAAGAGTAAAATAAGTAGCAGAACGGAAGCACCTGTTCATTTTCAACAATTGGCCCAACTGAAACAATTGGGAGTGACTTCAGGAAGGCAATGGACAATAAATATGAACTAGATATAGCGAAGTTGCTATAATTCCATAGCTTTTTCCTTTTTCCTTCCCCTTTCTCTGAAGGTGAGTAAAATGGTATTTGAAAAACAGAAATTATCTGAAACCTGGTCTGTGCTTTAATGTGAACTCTACCTTTGATACAAAAGTCTCTGGATTTTGGGAGGCTGGAAATAATACAATATTGTGCTTCAAAATTTGCTTGAAATCTATCCCCAGAGTACTAGGAAATGCTGGCTGTTCTTGTTAGCATCTTCACACCTCCTGGTTTCAGCTTGCCCAAGGAATCACTCCCAAGCAGTGGCCAAAGGATGCTGTCAGCCTCTAGAAGCTTCTTGTCAGTATTTGGTTCATTCTGTCTGGAAACCAGGCTTTGAAACCACCGAGTTGTGCCCATCTCATCCTGGTTTTAATATCAGCACACCCAGACATATAAACAATGTGCTTCTTCATGAGGCGATGAAAATCAATGAGGCTTTGAAAAGACATGCTCTTTAAAGTCATGGCCTTATTTGGGAAGTTGCAAGAAGCTTGGCTGTCACAAGAGAATATTTTGGCTCCGTGACAGTTTCCTTTATACGGTTCTTCAGCAAGGAATCTCCTGTGTTTGTACAGTGATAACTTGGAAGTGTTACATGCCTTTTTTCCACTCCCCAGGAATATTTGCTGGAGGACAACCTGATACTTTGGTCAAAAGAGGCCAAATAACCCTTTGGACTTCTATCTTGTCCAAAGTATGTAGAGAAAGCAAGTTTTCAAAGGTAAAATGAAAAATTCCTGGTATTCCAGGATTCCTGAGCAGATTCATGTATGTTTTAATTATGATTACTTTTCTATACCCTCTTTTTTTTTTGTTCACTACTCATTTGTTGAGTGCTACCTTCTGTTTATGTAAGTGTGGGATTGTTTAGGAATAATCCTATCTGCCATCACCCTTCTGTTCCTGCACTCCTTGGGAATGTTTCCATTATATTCCTGACGCCTTGGGAACTGTGGTGGGATAAAAGAGCCTGCATGATAAAGATAAATAATAAACCGAAGGGAAGGTGTCAGAGACAGAAGCATTTTAGACTTGGAATTGTGTGGGGAGAAGGAGAGAGGAGAGTGAAGATTATCACAGCAGCATTTTGAAATGGTTTCAAAAGAGGTGGTTGAAACAGAAAGAGGAATTAGAGAAGAAAGTTGTGATTATGAACTAAAAATGGCTATGGCTGTTGCTGGATTCCCTGTCCATGTGATAAAACAGTGGAATATAAAAATATTACAGAGACTTAAGCCACACAATTTATTGAAGACTTGAGGGAAGGGGACCTCCAGGCTACACTGACGTTGGAGATCTGGGGCACGATGAGCCATGCCATATGGAGCTGTCATGACACAGATCCCAGAAAGGGTACCCTCGAGCATCAATGATACTGTTAAATAATAACAGTTTTTGGAGACGTTGAGTATTCAAGGGACAGAGGGTGAGATCAACACAGTCTGGTTGTGGAACTGGTACCTGTCCTTCATATTTTAAATCCCACAGAGGGTTCAAAATGTCCTTCTCCCCAGAATATTGGACTATCCTAACTAGGTTTCCTTTGGCCTGTCCTGCTGACCTTACATACATTGCAGCTCTTTTCTGCTCCTCCCAGCGCCTTTCTGTTTCTGAGGTGGTGGGGAGGTAGCTGTACAGGCTAATCTCTGTCCTCAGCCCTGCACCACTGCAATACTTGCCTAGAGTTGGTGTGTCTTAGGAGAAGAGGCAGGTGGAGGGGGTGGTGAGCCTGGAGCAGAGGCAGCCCAGGGGTTTGGCATTGCTTGTATTTCCCAGGCACCAACACTGTCTGACAATACCAATGTCACTTAATATAGTGCTCATCTAATAGTAGCCTGAGGTAGCAAAGAAAAGACTGGTAGTGCCCGTGGCAGTGCATGGGAAAGCAAGATACTTGAAAACTAAGAGAGCTTGGGCTATTTGCAGCAGATAGGAGGGATGCAGCTAGGAATGTGAGGCTGGAAAGAGCAGGTTAGGTGGACCTGCAGTACTATGAGGTAGAACTGTGAGTTCAAAAAGTCGAAGAACGGTGATGCCTGTCTGTGTCTGAAAGCTAAGCAGGAATTGCGTGAGCAAGGGAGATAAGTTTTGGATAGTATTTGAGGTTTTCTGATGTTCTTTCATTTTATGAGTCTTGGGAATTCATTTGCATAGCCTTGCTACTTCTGTCTTCCCTTTCAAGGTCACTGGGATGCACTGACTGCTCTGTAGCTTCATTCATTATAAATTAGCTAAGCCACGAGTTGAGTTTGTTTATCTGTGATGACCTGACCATTTCCTTCAGGAAGTTGTTCATACTTGGAAAGACAAATGTTTCTCATGCTAGAGGACAGGTCATGCTCACCTCTCTTTGCCTCTAAAGATGAGGGAAAGAGGATTTGGCTCATGGATAAATATTTAATATTCAAAGATATGAGTCAGTTGCCTAAACTGCATTGGTGGCCAGCTCCATTTAAAATGATCTGGAGTTTCCAAGTGATGGATGTGTGGCTGATGGCCATGAGCTGTGGGAAACCAGAGCTCAGCAGGATCCCGGTCATTGTACACGTGCTTGGACACCTGGGTTTAGGCCACTGGTTTGAACCCCAAGCAATGCCAGGCAGGGAGGCAGTGCAATGCTTCTGCAGTGAGCACTGTTGGGAGGGAAAAGCTTTTGTTTACTGCAGTTCACTCTGGAGTTTGGTGTATAAAAGCCAATCAGTGGATCTGGAGCCAAGACCCCCTCTGATTGCAAAAGTCACTCCTAATTTCCCCTTATGTCCTTTCTTGGTCCTGTATACATTCTTTGTGCATTTTTTGGATGGACAAAAGTGTACCTCTGTATCAGCTTTTCCCAAGGTTGTGACCGGGTTGTGAGACAGACTGGATGTTGCCTGCTAGTCCAGCCTGAGTGATGGAAAGGACCTAGTCAGCACAGGTAGGGAGGCAATAGGTGTAGTACTAAGCTTGATTCATGGTAGTGTAGGGCAATTTGTACTACTGCTCCTTACTTGGTTGTGAAAATGCTACTAGCTCTACTACAGGTAGTTAATCACAGTTGTATAGCCTAAGTAGGTAGTTTTTTAAAGACAGAGTGAGAAAATGGGATCATTCAGTTGAGAAATGATAAGCCATGCAATTATAGCCTCACAAGTAGCTCGTATGCGTAACCTCCTGCTCTGTTCCCCCTCCCAAGCTCTCCTGATTTCTTCTGTCTGCAAGAAACATTGCTGGGTCTTGAACTACAGCAGTGGCTGGCCAGGGCTGGGGGCTGCTGGGGCAGGTTGCCATAACGGTTTGATTTGTCAAAGACCTCCCTAGTTCCGACTGTGTGGGAGTTGGCAGAGCCCAAACGAGAATTCTGACCTCATCAGTGACTTTGCCACACAGTCCTGAAGCAAGCGGCGTGGCTTCCCTCACTCTTCCATTCACCACCTCAGAAATCTGGATCTTACTAGATAACTCACAGGAAAACTAGGAGAAAGATGGAAAATTCTGGATGTGGAAAACAAAGCAAGGTGCCCCAAACGTGGTGCTTGTGCCACTGTTTTGCTTCTTTACGCATGTTAGTGTTTGTCGTTTTGTTAGGAAACTGAATCTTATCCCCAGTAGCATTGGAAAGTGGAGAACTGATGATGTTTGGCTGATGTGGGGTCCTGAAAGCTGTCCTGTTTCATGGACTGTGTAAAGGCTTTTGCTGTGATGCTGGTCTTGTAATTTACATGTAGTTGACTCTCAAGTGTAACATGCAGCTTATGCAAAAAAAGTATTTTTGTGTTCATTTAACACCTTCTTTAATTAAAGTGTCAGACCTAATAATGTTTCACTGAAGAAAGCAGTGAACCCTCTCCAAGGAGTCCTGCAGGAGCAGCAAAGAGCAGGACTTGTGATATTTGTCAGGCACACTTAAAAAAATTTTAAAACACCCAGTTTTTCAATCTGCAGTCTGAACAACAAATAAAGGATACAGACATGATATTTAAATCAATAATTTGCAACTTAAACTGCCTGCTGTAGTTTAGATTTTCCATGGAATGTCATACAACAGATCTCTTTGCTAAAGACCATTGAGTCTGGCTGCTCCTCTGTGAAGAAATTGGTAAAGCTGGCAGAAACCCACACCTTCACTGCACTGACCCTTTGCAGAGTGCAGTGTTGCCAAGCTGCATGCATTTTAGAGAAAGACATCCCCGAGGTGTCTCCTGTGTTATTGAAGGTAATGGAGCAGCTTGGTTTAGAGGTCATCTCCAAGCATCTTAAAGAACAGGAAATCATTGGAAGTGGTCAACGCGGATTTACCAATGGTAAATCATGCTTGACCAATCTGAAAGCCTTTTAGGATGTTATAACTGGATGGCTGGATGAGAAAAGAGCAGCAGATATCATCTACCTTGACTTCAGTAAAGCTTTTGACACTGTCTCCCATAACATCCTCATTAGGAAACTGCGTAAGTGTGGGTTAGATGAGGGGGCAGTGGGGTGGGTTGAGAGCTGGCTGTGTGACAGGACTGAGAGGGTTGTAATTAATGGAGAAGGGTCAAGCTGAAAACCTGTTACTAGTGGTGTCCCTCAAGGGTCAATACTTGGTCCAGTCTTTTTCAACATAATCATCAATGACTGGGATGAGGGGACTAAGTGTGTCCTCAGCAAATTCGCTGATGATACCAAACTATGAGGGCTGGCTGACACTCCAGAAGGCTGTGCTACCATTCAGTGTGACCTGGACAGGCTGGAGAAGAAGCTAATGAGGTTCAACAAGGGCAAGTGTAGGGTCCTGCCGCTGGGGAGGAAGAATTCAGGGCACTGATATAGGTTGGGGTTGGACCTGCTGGAAAGCACTTCTGAGAAGTATCTGGGGGTCCTAGTAGATAGTAAACTGTCCATGAGCCAGCAATGTGCCCTTGTCACCAAGAGGGCAAATGGGATCCTGTGCTGCATATGGAAGAGTATGGCCAGTAGGTCAAGAGAGGTCATTCTCCCCCCTCTACTCTGCCCTGGTGAGGCCACAACTGGAATACTGCACCCAGTTCTGGGCTCCCCAGTTCAAGACAGGGAGCTACTGGAGAGAGTCCAGCATAGGGCAACAAAGATGATTAAGGGATTGGAGCATCTCCCTGATGAGGAAAGGCTGAGAGAGCTGGAACTCTTTAGCCTGGAGCAGAGGAGGCTGAGGGGAGACCTTATTCATGCTTATAAGTATCTGAAGGGTGGGTTGAAGGAGGATAGAGCCAGGCTCTTTTCAGCGGTTCCCAGTGACAGGACAAGGGGCAATGGGCACAAACTGGAACATAGGAAGCCTCATTCAAACATGAGGAGAAACTTCTTTAGGGTGATGGTGCCAGAGCCCTAGAACAGGATGCCCAGGGAGGGTGTGGAGTCCCTTTCTCTGGAGACCTTCCAGCCCCACCTGGATGCAGTCCTGAGTGACGTGCTCTGGACAATCCTGCTTTAGCAGGGGAGTTGGGCTGTGTGATCTCTGGCGGTCCCTTCCAACTCTGACAATTCCATCATTCTGTGAATATACTCCAGGCTACTTGAAACTCTTCTCCAGCCTCATGGGAAGAAGGCAGCTTGAAGTCTCAAAGTTCTAGTCTATATACAATGATGCTTTTGTTAAAGTTTACATATAATCTTCCTTCACTATGTGTTTTACTTAGGGAGCCTATGCTATCAATAAATAAATTCCACATGAAATGATTTACCACAAAGGACAGAGATTGTGGGAATGACCTGATGTTCTTTGTGCTGCAGCAGCCAGGCACGCTTTGGGAGCAAGCTGTGCTATGCCCGAAGGGTGGGAAGGTTCTGCTCTGCACACAGAGTTGCAGAGGTTGGCAGGGACCTCGGGAGATCATCTAGTCCAACCCACTGCTCAGGACATTGTCCAGTTCAGTTTTGAGTATCTCCAAGGACAGTAAAGGCTGCAAACTCTCTGGGCAACCTGTGCCAGTGACTGACCATCGTCACGGTGGAAAAGTTCGTTCTTATGTTTGAGTTGGATTTCCTGTATTTCAAAATTTGTGCCCATTGCCTTTTGTCCTGTCACCTCTGAGAAGAGTCTAATTGTCTTTACTGCCCCATCACGTATTTATACTCAGTGATGAGTGTGTCTATGAGGATGTGATGGGAGACACTGTCAAAAACCTTACTGAAGTCAGGACTTGTCAGGACAGACTATGCCAGAACTCAACCAGTGTGATGTTGGTGTCACCTTTCTTGGGGTAGAAGCATGGCTCCAGTGGCATCACACCACTTGCATCTCCCTTCTGCCAGCACGACTGTATGGGTTAGCGTGTAGAACTGCTGATGGGGGCTATGCTGTCCTGAAGCATTGGAGGAATCACAACTTTTGTATGTTCTCATGGGAGTGAGCTAATGATGTTCTGAAATTGCCACAGCTTATGTCTGGTGCTGCTGTAAGAAGCTGTTTCTGAACAAAAAATTCCACAGTATATAATGAATAATTCCTTCACACATTTATTGTAACATCTTTTGCATGAGTTGCAAGGGAAGGAAAAATTTGTTCTTGTTTATGGTTGGAAGCAGGAGCAGCATACGTCTTAATGTCACAGCAATGCAGCTAAGTTTTGGCAAATTCTCTGCCAGCAGTGCCTTGCACTGGATAATGTCCTGGGTGAATATCTGGGCCGTGATCCCATCCAAGCTTGACATTATGTCCATGTAAAATCGCTAATAGCTCCTAAGACCTTGGTGCTGTGATCTTGTGCTGCGGAGAGTTTGCTCGACAGGTAAAAAAAGACAAGCAGAGTTTTATCGACTGCAGTGAGGTTACTTTTGGCAGATAGAAGCAGAAGTATAAAACTTAGCCTTGATTTTTCTCCTGTATATGTCCTACCATTTAACTAGAGAGTGCTGAGGTGTAAGACTCAGGTGTTACTACTCTTCTAATGTTTACCAGAGAACATGTTAAGTAGACTGATATTTTCCAAGCAGAGTAACTTCTGGCCTGGCAATATATTTGATACTGAGTCCCCAATTCAATAGGCATTAGCATACTCGTCTCTGTGTGGGAAGTTGCTTGGTTCACCTTGGCTGCTACTTTTGACTGCAAACATGCCCCTGTATAATTTAAATGCTTGTGAGCTCTAGGCCATTGGTTTCCTTGAAAATAGCAAAAAGTCATGGTGTTTATGTGAATGCTTTTGTTTATATTTATGTCTGAAGTCCACAGGTTTGTGTTTGTTGATATACAATGGATGCACCTCACATAAATGACCCAATGTTGTATTGTCAATGTGTGCTTTAGTGGATGGCTGTGGTGTATTCAGATGCTATTTTCATTTTCATTGATGTTTAATTTGCTAGTGTTGATAATGCAAGTCTAGTTTTAGCCTCCCACTTCTCTATTTTCCCACTTAATCCCTCACAACTTGGAAAAAGTAAAATTGACTAATTATGGTTAGCTTGAAGGAAGTTTCCAAAGGGAAGCCTACAGTTTCCTTTTATTTTCTCTGAAAGAGTCTTCTGTGTCTCCTGGTCTGTGCTTATACAGATGAAGATACTAATCGGCAAAGATGTGGCAGGTCTAAGATGCTGTGGCTGTCAGGTGAATCTTGAGGCAGCATAATTCATAATTGCTAAGGGGACTTCTGTGTGCAGCGTGATTCAAATTGGCCTGTGCTGTATTGAAAAAGCTATGGTTGATAATTCTTTAAGAACAACTAATTCATAACTGCCTTGCACTTTGAATTTGTGCAGCCCTGTACCTGTCCTCGGAAGAGATTTTGTATGGTTTTAAATCACTTTTCATAAGCAGGCAGGAATAGCTAGGCCTTGGTCTCATCAACTAATGTTTGCATCCTATACAGGCTGAATCTTCATTTAGTGGATGTTCAGTGGTATGATCATATTTCTTCATTTACTAATTTGACATTTATCTCAAATTACAGAATTATAGAATAGTTTGGGTTGGAAGGAACCTTTAAAGGTCATCTAGTCCAACCCCCCTGCAATGAGCAGGGACATCTTCAACTAGATCAGGTTGCTCAGAGCCTGTCCAACCGGACCTTGAATGTTTCCAGGGATGGGGCATCTACCACCTCTCTGGGCAACCTGGGTCAGTGTTTCACTATTTAATTGTGAAAAGGTTCTTTCTTATGTCTGGTCTTAATCTTCTGTCTTTAAGTTTAAAGCCATTACCCCTTGTCCTACCGCAACAGGCCTTGCTAAAAATTCTGCCCCCGTTTTTCCTGTAGGCCCCCCTTAGGTATTGAAAGGCTGCGAATATCCTGATTGTTGCTGATTGTTATATCTGGCCTGTTAAAACTGTTAGAGAACTTTTCCATTTTTAGTTTATATGACAATCCGCACCATACAGTCCTAAACTTGACTGGATATTTCAAGCAGTATTGCCATGATCAATAACTTAATAATCCGTACGGAGCTTTTAGTTTTCATCCTGACTGGCTCGGTTCTATTGGATTGCAAGTTGTGGCTTGGTGCTGTCCCCAAGGGTGGGTTAGAAAGTCAGTTCTCTCTAGTTCACTCCAGGGCACCTTCCCATAAACACCAGAATGTGGCAGATGGAGCTGTATTGGGAAAAACACCCCATGCCAGCCCTGTGAGGTGCTCTATGCTCGCCTGCGCCTGGTACAGAGAATCCATTGCTGAAAATGGTATGTGCTACTCCCAGTTTGATAAGAGTAAAGCTGTGGGAGAAAATCATGGGGAAGACCTCGCATCAATCATTCTGTGGTCAGGCCAAGCCTCAAGACTTGCAAAGTAAAGTCTGGAGTGAAAAGCAATTTTTGCTGCACAGATGTTGATGTGTTGTGGTAATTTGAAGCTGTAGGAGTGAGGAGAGAACACAGAGAGAGGGCTTTTTTGGTGACACTTATCATCACAAAATCAAACTTTAATGGTCAAACTGAAGACCAGGGAGTGAAAGAAGCAGTCTGAAATGTGGATCAGACTATTCTTGCCCATAAAAATTCACATAGTGTTTTAAGGCAACACAGAATAGAAATCTCGTTGATGAAAAGGAGGGGAAAAAAGTTCATTTCCTCCCCATCCACCTTTCTCTTTAACAGCTGAAGGTTTGAGTCAAAACTTCAATACTGAATATATCATTGTTCGGTCAACTTTAGGGCACTGTAATTATTTCTACAATTTTCCCAGTACCTGGGCAAACTAAGGTAGCCATGCCTTCTTCTCTTTCAGTAATCCTTTTAAATCTTATTTTCTTAAGCCCAAGAAAGACTTTTGAACTCAGAAAATCCTATTCCAAGAAGATTTTTCTGGGATGCTGTCTGTAATTGCCACATCCTCTGTTGAGCAGAAGTGTTAGAGCTGTGGTGGATGTACACTGATTATATATGCTCTCGTTGGCTCATTTCCCTTCTCCTTTCTGTTTCCTTCCTCATGAATTGAAGCAAATGCTGGATTTTTCAGTGCAGGTTTGTTTTTTTTTTTTGTTTAGGTTTTTTTTTTAGTGGTCTGAATTTCAATTCAGCGTAATAACACAGGCTTAATGACAGAAGTCCACTGTGTTGGTGGCCTTTTCCTTGCTTCAGCAAGGGAATAAATAGTTACCTCATTAAAATATCTCAGTCTGTTTGTGATCGGGTAATGTTACCTAGCATCTGGCCAAGGCTTTGGTGGAATCTCAGGTCAAGAGGAGCAATACTGATACACAGATGTACTGAATACCAATAATGCAAGATGTTATTCTTGGGGAAATGAGGTTCTTCTTCAGACTATCAGCACAAACCCCCCATACACCATTTAAATACTAGCTAAAGCCAGAAACGTCACCATTATCCCCTGCTTTGCTCTGGTTTGTTGTATTTCCAGGGTTTTTTTTTTTCCATCTTTTTTTCTCTGTCAAGCTTTCATCAAAGATAATAATTTCTGTCATGGTCTCACTTGTTTGTCAGAGTGTGGAATTAAAAGTGTATTTATTTTTTTTTTCCCAAAAGCTACTGATCTTCAGTGGGAAGGATCCCCCACTGCCACATTTACCTGGCCTTGGATCAGAAGGTGGATGTAGGTCCCTCAGTTGCCCCACCCTGACTATGTTTAGCATCATTTTGCTTTTCCATGATGTAATTCCATTTTGTGGTAAAGCACAGGGCACTTTTCTTCAAAGGTCTGGACTGATTATAGAGACAGGCCAGGAATAAACAACTCCTCCTTATAAAAATGTCATTGCTGGTTGTGGGTTTCTGAGGTACCTTGTGTTTGCTTCTTGAGACCTTCAGTCTGGCTTAGGGCATGAAAAGTTACAGTCGTCTTTGCTAAAAGTCATAAGGAGGTATTATAATCCTGCATTTATTTATGTATTTGGCCATTGTATGTGTTCATGTGACTTTCTGAGTCTGTTAGGTAATTGTATGCTAAGCCTCACTCATGTCAGCAGTATGACATGATGGTCTCAGGTCTTACCACCTAATATGGGAATCCTGGTAATTAATTAACCAGAAATTATGCTATCGGCTATCTCACAGGATAGGAGCCCTCGCCTTGCTGTCTGTAGTGCTATGAGCTGTTGTGAAAGTTCTGGCCAAAAAAAAAAAATTAAGTTAAAAAAAGTTATCCTACTGAAACCTTTCAGCAGCTGACCTCTGCTAAATAGGAAAGCTTTCTGGGGAGTGTTTGCCTTTCGAGTCCTTCACAGTGAACTCACTGAGGGAAGCCTTGACTTGAACAGTTGACTACTTATTTGCGTAGTGGCTCTTAAGAAGTCTCAGAAATAGGAAGACCAGGCAGGGATTTTGTCAACGCTATTTCAAGGAGAATGAATGCTTACAGGAAACAGTGTGCTACGTTTGCTCTTAGCTCTGTAGAAGGGATTTTTTTTTATAGCTAGCATGACAAATGAACACATTCCAAGTTGAAAACCAGCCCTCTTCCACTTGAATTCAAGTTAGAGGGAAATTAGGATGAGCAAGAAAACAGAAGTTGAGACTTGCCTCATTCACTCTTGAGGGATCTTGGACAGCTCTGACTTTGTAGGTAAAACCCGTTTCCTACCAAGTCAGTAGCAGAACACTTGTTTGCAAGGGCCTGCACCTGCCCAGCCGTGCCCAGTTGCTTGGGTGCTGTATACAGTAAGCATACTTGTAGTGAACTTCAGCCTAATTATGGAAGAGAACTTTTTATTTTTTTTCCCAATGGTTGTATTGTTCTCCTCCCTGGTAGTTTTAATCTTTTATTAGGCTCTAGCCAGAAGCAACCTACCTCACAGTCCCTCTCTTTTGGATGCTTATGGAATAATTAATTTCTGTCAGATGGCGTGACTGCATGTGTTTTGGTGCTCCTACAGTGTGCCTTTATTGTCACTTAACACTTATCACATTTGTTTAAAAGGAAATAAAACCAAACCTCAAGGTCACTACAGCAATCAAAACACCATGTCCCAAATAATCCCAAAATATGGATTTTCCAGTCTTATTTTTTTTGCCAGGAGTGCCTTTCCATTTCACTGCATCCCTTTCTGCCTTTACTTTTTCAGAGCTGTGGCTTCAGATGCTGCAGTTACCACAGCCTGTCACAGACCATGGTGTCCAGGAGATGTGGTTGGCTGTACTTCAGATGCTTTTCCAGTCTCTGAATCCTGTAGCTCAGTGGGGCAGCCACTGCCCTAAAGTGGGTGAACCTCAGGAGCTGTATTTGGGTCTAGTTATTCCAGACTCCAGCCAAACTACTCCATGTGAGAAACCATTTCTTTGTACTGCAGACCAGCCCTAGCAGTAAAAGAAATAGCCAAGCCAAGATGGGGAGCAGCCCCAGAGGTGACGTTGAATTTCCTGCCACCTCCTCCTGACTTTCCCTGGCAGCACGTTCTCCCACTGCCCCATTGTCTCTTGCTCCCAGGTGAAGGATTGTTTTCCCAGGATATGAATCTTTGTCTTTCCAGCAATCCTGGAGTCCCATAATCTGCTCTCCAGCCAGTGGCTGAGCCTGTTCCCCTTCTGCTGGCATCCGTAGGTGGCTGCACGTGGCTGTGGCGGAGCTGCTGAGGCTATCCAACTGAGCGAATAAAACTCCTCCTGTCCTTCCTGAGTACGTTGCTGAGTTCAGTTGGGACTGTTGGGATCCTCGGCGAAGTCTCCCTGGGAATTGCAATCCCTGAGTGAATGGGTGATGGTAGTCATCCCACCTGGGTTTCTTAGACATCCACCGTTTCCAAAGGGATTGCTATGGGGATGATGAGCTTCGGGTCCTGGTGTTTTGGCGTCTGTTCCCCTGCCCTGTGAGCTGTGTTTATTCAGCCAGGGTGGGCAATGCTGCCAGGCCACGTTATTTTGGAGGAGCAGACACATTGCCCATCAATGAGCTCTTCCAGGAGCATGCCCATGTGCCTCCATGCTCTGCTTTGGTGGGACTGCCCTACAGAGAGTAGGTGCAAACTTCATCCCCACGTCCAGGGTACCTTCTGGCTCCCAGTTCTCCCCACCAGTCACTGGGGCAGAGGCTTCTGGTGTGGGGTGCCCGGCACGGGGATGCTGTGGCTGAGCCGAGAGTGGGTGGCTCCAGCATGTCACCCCTGGGTGTGTGTGCGGCAGGGATGATCTGACCCCAGTGCTTGCTGCGCTGTTGCCGTGGAGATTGCGTGCGCTGTTGCTAGGCAGCTGAAGCATCTTCACTTGCACACTGCAATGCCACGAAATTCTCAACTTTCCTCCTTCCTATCTCCTGTCTTTGATTTCGCAGATATGACTCCTTTGGCTCTAATCCCGCTTCATTCAGTTGCACTGCTGCGATTTCGTGGTGTTAACCCTATAAACCCTAAAAAAGCCCACGTGGCATTGCAAATAGGTTTTATGGCAACGAATTCAGGGCTGAAGGAGTTAAAGTGGTTGGGGATAGACTACAGAGGAAATGATTTCTAGCAGATAAACTACTTAAAATGTTCTGGCATTCATGGAAGGGGAGGTTTGTGGCTGCAGTCTTTTGTTCCATCACTGGTGGTTTATAAGAATAAAAACACAGACTAAAATATCTCTACAAGGTAAGAAAATGAGCTTGAACGGGCCTAATTAATCTCTTCGGTTACGATATATACATAGTTCTTTAGCACCCTCTGCTTTAATTTCCTGATGTTGATGTAGCATGTGGATGATAATTTAGCCGTGGAGCCTGCCGTGTACAGTATTTGACTTATTTGGCTTGAATAATAAAGATATCAGCCTGTATTCTTGGAGTATACTGCATTAATCAGACTTGCAGGAATGATCACATGGTACTCTATCGCCTTTCCCTGTTAGCTGCTGCTTGTCAGCAGCTGGCTGAGCTGTAGGCTGCAGGCCAGTATCTGCATACCCTTTCTCTTCAGAATATTTCAAATATACTGTCTCGTCATTATGCATTTTGCTGCAGTTTGACAAACTAAATGGTCCTCCTGCACGTTAAGAAGATTATTTTAAATTGCAGAGCATTTGTGTAGTTACTAGGCCATGTATGCATTTGAAGAATTCAGGTAGGCTCTCTGTTTTATACATCAGTGTGCTTGGTTTTTGTTCTCACAAGGTTTTTGCTGTGTAATGTCAGTCAGCTCTGTAGTTAGTTCTTCAATGTGGGAATATTTCTGGCATTTTAAAATCTCTACCCTCTGCATGGGGAGAAGTGCTTGAAGGGTAAGATGCAGGTAACGGTCGCTAACTGCATGATGAAGTGCAAAGCTGGGTAATTCATTATATCTTGCACGAATTTCATCGCCGTGCAGACAGAAGCAGCGAGTCCAGTGTAGTTATAAATATAAACCAGAAACTGTTCTGTTTAAAAGGGTCTTTGCTATTTTTGGTTCTGGAGAATCTGACAGATGCTCCTTCGAGATAAAATACTGGTTGTGATAGAGAAGAGAAAATTGATGCTCGGATTGTATATAGGATTATATTTGATGCTGCTGCAGAGTGTACATGTCTCTTTTTCATAATCTTGTCGCTGCAGTATTTTGTCTGAGTTACATTTAAAATAACAACGTGGTTAGGTTTGTTGGGGTTGGTTTGTTGTTTGCAAACATTTGAGCAACTGTGATTGTTAGAGTATAAAATTAGCACCTTTTATTCGATACTGGTTCTGCTCAGTATTGCCTCTGCCCCCTCTACTCCTTCATCCCCACCCCTAATATAACTCCATCCTTATACAAGCATTGAGGTCTTTTAAAATCATAATGGATTTCTGAAGACATGAAACAGAATTTCTGCCCTCACCAACAGAGTTCATTATTTTACCTGCAATAAACCAGTATTGGACTGGAAAAAAATTCTGGTCAGTAGCTGTTGGGGTGGGGGAGTACCTCACTTTGTTTTTTCAATTTGTTTTGCTTAGTGCCTTCAGTTCTTATAACTCCTGTCATAAAACTGTCCAGATAAAAAGGGTGACAATGTTGTAACAGCATACAGGGATCACCTCATTATATGTTTGTCTGAATATTATTATTGTAATGGCTCTTTAAAATACCCTTTCCTTCTTTGATCCAAGACAGAAATTGTTTGAGCAACTGTGCAACTAGAGGAGGGGATGGATTCTCTTTCTATAGACAATGAACATTCTGTCCCATATATTTTCAAATTAAACTTTCTAACCTCAGTTGAAATATTGCTAAAACATTTCTGCCTTTTGTTAAACCATTTCATGTTTTGGCAATTTCCCTTATTTTGTGTTTTGCTGATCAGTTCTACGGGGAAGTGAGCAGTGCCAAAAGCAGTAAAAGCAACTGCAGGACACCCCACCACCCACAAATGTCCTGATTCAGCCATAAAAGCTGAGGAGAAACAGGCTAATGATGTATACGTCTATTGTGAGATGCAGTATGATGCTGTTTGAGAGAAAAGATTTTACTGGAAGACCAGATAATGCTGTGTAACTGCAGTTGTCACAGTGCTGTCAGGATGCTTGAAATCTTGACATCGCTGATTGCTGGCAGTAAATTAAGCCGCGAATGGGTCTCAAACTTACTGTGCCGCTTACTATGCCTGCAGAGTTATTTGTATTTCACCCAGTTGGTTGGCTCCTGTTCTTAATAGAGTGAAACTCTCAATAAATCTACATGGGAAGGAAAAAAAAAGGTGTTTTGAAAATTTTGGTTTAAAAGCCTTAGCTGTCTTTCAGTGGCTTTCCTAGACATCTTGGGCCAAGAGGGCACCTACTTTTATGGAAAGAATGGTCAAATACTGATTACACAGCCATTAGGTTTATTAAATTACTTGTTGTCCTCTCTTAGATTTGCTTTGAATACAGTACTAATGTTTAATATGCAGACTGATACACCTTTTCTTTTCTATCTTCTGCATTGGTAGGGCTGTGATTTCTGCATAGCAGTGCTTAAATGGCATTTATTTTATTCGGCTTTTCAGTGGTGTTTTGTTAAGGTTGTATCTGCATGTTGATGGGTTTTTTAATGGTATGTTTATTCTCGTGCCAGTGGCTGTATTACATTTTGATAGGATCAAAATGTATCTTGCAAGATAAAGTGAAAAAAAAAAAGTGTCTAGTTGAGCAGCGGGGTGGAAGTCTCACTCCCACGGGCTCCTGGAAGCAAAGTTGATGAAGATGTAGATGGCACTCTTCTCTGGATCAATAACCCCTGGTCCTTGCTGGGCTCACACTTTATGGGTGCCATTTTCAATGTGCATAAATCATAAGCTTGTACTCGTCTCTCATATTGCAAGGAGGTGCTCACTTGCATGTTGCAGAAGTGTGGCTGTTTCCATCTTTTAGTGCACCTACTTCGGTACCCAACTATCTGGAGAAGAGGTGACCCCAACTGATACGGAATTATGGAATTGTCAGAGTTGGAAGGGAGCTCTAGAGATCATCCAGTTCAACTCCCCTGTTAAAGCAGGATTGCCCAGAACACATCACTCAGGACTACATCCAGGCAGGGCTTGAAGGTCTCCAGAGAAGGGGACTCCACAACCTCCCTGGGCATCCTCTTCCAGGGTTCTGGCACCATCACCCTAAAGAAGTTTCTCCTGATGTTTGAATGAGGCTTCCTAAGTTCCGTTTGTGCCCATTGCCCCTCGTCCTGTCACTGGGAACCACTGAGAAGAGTCTGGCTCCATCCTCCTTCAACCCACCCTTCAGATACTTATAAGCATGAATAAGGTCTCCCCTCAGCCTTCTCTTCTCCAGGCTAAAGAGTCCCAGCTCTCTCAGCCTTTCCTCATTAGGGAGAATCTCCAAGCTGTGTGGGTGGTGGGGGCCATGGCACCCCAGCCCAGTGCAAAGGTGTCACTGGGGTCCAGCTGCCTGAGTTCTTCTGGTGGTTTCAGTTTGATGCAGCCTTCTTCATGGTGCTGGGGTGTTTTTGTGCAGTGTTACACAGCCGCTGAACTTCTCTGCAGGAGTGCCTCACTTAAGGGCTGTAAGTGGCCTCGGTATGCTGTTTGTGAAACACTTGTAAAACCCTTTGGGATGAACTATTACCCCTATGTTTACTGGGATGAACAGAAAAAATAAGGGATTGATCCATCAAACAATGTTGTTGTTCCTTGCATCGGCCAAACTTGGTTTATCTTTCTCTTGGGAAGAACCTAATATCCCCTGAAAACCTGAGATTGCTTTTAGGGTGAGAGTTAAAGGAGCTAAGCCCCATCTCAGTTTATATAGGCTGCTGGTTTCTGTGCAGTACCAGTTGGGTGCATTTTCCTTTCCTACAGTCCTCATAAAATCCCAAAGCTCATGTACGTTTTTGTTTTGTTTATAATTGGAGGCAACATTGTTCATCAGCCACACTGTCGTAAGGTCACTTTGCGCATGCGGCCAACAGGAGGATGGATGGTACACTTGGCCACAGGCAACACTCCTCGTTTGGTATGTTCAGTCCAGATTTAGCTCTCTAGCAGCAGAACACAAATGCATTTTCTTTTCTTTTGTTGCCGTGCCTTTATCTTTCTGGGATATTACTTGGTATTCTTCGCAGCGAGCTAGTGTCTGTCTATTTCTGACACACCGCCCACCGTGGCATCGCAGTATTTTTAACTGCATCTTCTATTCCCCCATCCACCGCACAAAACTGAGAACGCTACAGGAGGGAAAACAAGTCTCTGAAGGATCTGGCTATGAACAGAGGAAACAAGGCCCACTGATGAATAGAAAGCCAAGTTCAAAATGAATGTGAAGCATTTGGGAACCATGGTGTGTGTGGACCCTCTCACCTGCTGGTCCCCAAGGCAGTGGCAGCAGCAGACGGTGGCTCCTGTGAACTGACCTTGCCTAGGAGCATTTTGTGATGGAGTTGAGCTGCAGAACTGGTACCAAACTCAGGAATTCCGGTGCCTAAACCTCGCTTTTTACTACTGCCAGAGGAAAATCTGACTACCCCTAATTAGTGAAGAATTCTGGTTTTGATACAATTCTGCAAAGTTAATTCCAGCAGCAGGTGCCCATCAAATGCCTGCTCTGACTTTGGCTTCAGTATTCACCGCCTTATAGGAAACAGTTCAGACACCTCCAGGGTAGGTAGCACGTTTATTGAAGAACAATCATTTTGTGAAGGTGGACATGAGATTAAAACTTGAAGGCAGGTGCCTTTTTCTTCCCCTACCCCCAAAGAAATAGCAAGATGATTTTGGAAGGGATGAAAGGCTAATGTTCCAAAGGGATGTAGGCCTGTCTCCTGTGGATTTTCCTGGTGCAAATTCCTAAAAAGGAAGCCTTTTTAAATAATCCTAATTTTCAGAAGTGCAACTACAGTCTGAATAGTCAAGCAACTTGAGGAAACTGTAGGTGAGGCACTTGAAGGGATTTGCTTGTGTCACGAATTGTTCTTTAAAAACAACAAAAAAAGATCCACTGTTCTTTTCTACAAGAAGTATGATCATATTCATGAACAAGAAGCATCAGGAGAGTTGCCAAAGACTATTTCAGTTGCTACAAGAGTGTACCTTTTGTGGAGAGGGGTAATGGGGTTGCAGCACTCCGAAGAAGTGGAACAAATTGTTGTTCCACGTCAGTGGCTCTGACCTCCCTAACCATCTCACCAAAGGAGCAGCTAGTGAAAAACACACCAAATAGTGCAGTTAGTCTTTCCTGACAAGAGGAGAAAAGAATCAGGGAGTAATGGTTGCTGAAGTCAAAAACTGTTAAAACCAGAGGGAGCTAACAAGTTTAAAATGGAGAAAACCCAAGGATGGTATTTTGGCAGACCATAATTGGTTGCAGTGTCAGCCCCTTCTGATCTGCATTGCTTAACTCACTGATTGCGTTGCCACATTCAAAATATCCTGTAGGTGCTCAATAAATAGCCACAAATGTGTGAAGCTAAGAGCTGGAAGTGGGCAGCTGAGCTTCAACAGGGAGGTGATGCTGCAGGACTGCCGAGCCTCCGCTTCTCCTCCACGGGCTACGACCACCAGCGACCCAGTCTGCTGTGGTCTTCTCTTTGGTCCCTCTGTGGATACAGGGGAATGTAGTGCCAAACTAGATTAAGACATGGTGCTGAGACAGAAGCTTTTGATTACGTGCAGGAATTGGCACATCTGGTTGTTCACATTGCAAATGTGAATATTGCATACGATGCATCTCATCAGAGAAAATACATGTGCCTGGGGAGGGGGCAAGGTAGGGTTCCTCTAAGGTCTGTCATGCCTTTTGCCTCATTCTTCACTTCTGAGTTCACCTTTCAGTTCGTGATCGAGAGGCTAAATTTTATGGGTTTGCTCTGAAACAAACTTGCACTAAGTTAAAAAAGGAGAAAAAGGAATTAGTTTGAGGGTTTTGTTTTTTGTTTTGGGG
>VXBJ01002874.1:46969-170255 GCA_013400055.1 Nycticryphes semicollaris | reverse complement strand
TTTTTTTTTTTTTTCTGAAGGTAGTTGCCTGAAATCTGCCCTTTGATATCAGAAATTGATTTTAGATACTTGATTTTTGGACAGTTGTTATTTATCCACACCAGGCATACACCCTGAGGAAATGTTGCTTCCTTAAACAGCAGATTGAATCAAATGTTTTTTGCTGACATATTTTTTCCCTGTGACAACTGACACTGCAGTTGCCACATATTTCAGTGGTTTAGCACAGAGACGTTTGAAGAGAAGGAGGGGAATGCTTCTAAGGCAGTAATAGGAGAATACCATTGCTGGGAATGAAGATAAGCACATACTATTCTCATAGTAGCTACGTTGTAATATTTCTACTGAAGAGGAAAATAACTAGAGACTCTTTGTTAGAGACTGCAGGGTTAGGCTTGGCCAGATTTTAAGAGGAAAAAATTCTGGTGCCTGGGAGTATAGTCCTGTCCTAAATATAAATGTGAAGGGAGATCTGTTCCAGGATATTCATTGGATCAGAGGCACTGCGGTCTATATGTTAGGAGGTGAATTCCTGACACATTAAAACCAACGTAAATCACCCGTGGGGTGTGTATTTAGTGCCTGCAACATGGGGCTGTCTGTGGAGGTGTGCAATGTTCCCATCTTTTCCGTGTTCCAGCTGTACACCTTACGGAGCAACCATCTCACTGGTGCCAAAGGCTTGGTTGAAGGAGTAGTTTTAATACTTGTAGGGGGCTTGTTGGAGGATTTGTAGGAGTGAATGACAGAAGTTTAGGCTGGATAATTAGAGAAAAGGTTAACCACGTTCTTAATATGATGAAGAATCATGGGTTTGAGTTGAGTTGAGGCATATAATTAAGGAGGGGTGCTTGGTCCTCTTTCTCTAGCTTAAAAGGCTAGTGCAGATGCATAGCTTCTTAATGATTAGGATGATAGTAATGAAGATCAATTCTTGAAGTGAGTACTGTCATCTACTGCAGTATAATGCATTTGCAAAACCAAGAATTTTTTGCTGTTCCTTTTGCCTTCTAGGCATGCTAACCTACTTTTGCATTCTCTGTTGTCTCTCTGATCTTCTATACATGTTTATTCCCCCCCTGGTATTTTTTTAGCCATCCTTGTAGTAGTAGTTTCAAACAAGAAGTGGCCGCTGTTTAATGAGAATCCAGACACACTTTTACAGAACTGAAGGTAGTTATCAAGACACATGGAAATTGATGTCAATCTTTAGAATGAAAATAAACACACAAGTACAGATGGCCTTTTTAAAGAACAGAATTTATGGTAATTTTTAAATCCACCTATGAGTACCCATTAGAGCAGATAATTCACAGTCCTGCCTGCCTCTGTCTAGCCTTGAGTGTAAAATCTATAAAGATTTGAAACACTTCAGTTTAACTTTCATGGGAAACAGCTGCTGCTTGCTGCTTCTTACCTGCAGTGCCAGCTTAAGAGTAGATGCTTGTTTTTGCCATCCTGTCATCTTCTAAAGATGCTGATTATCCCTGTCCCTGCCTTGAACTTCAGCCACAGGACAGCGTGAGTGTCCAACGTCCCTCTTGTCTTTTCTTGCACAGCGAGGCCAGACAGATCAAATGTCTGGTCTTGCTATTTCTCCTATTCATAATGTAGATCAAGGATATGTGGGCTTCTTCCTATGGTGTATTACAGTCCTTAAAGGTTATCATGGCCTTTGAAGGGGAAAACTTTTTCCCTGCTTACTCCAGCATGAGTTGGGCTGGACTCCAGACCTTGTTCTCCTGGGAACTGGTTTGATTACTGCAGGAATTGAAGCACAGAGCTGTACGGGGTCACTCCTGCCTCTCTCTTTTTGCTCAGGAGGGACTGTAGGTCCTCACAACATCATCTGCTGTGAAAAGGCTGGCTATACGTAGCATTAGCTCAAACTCCGTCCTCGTAAGCTTTGTGGTCATCATCTAAAAGTGGAAAAGGTATAGTGCTTATGGGAAAAAAAAAAAACACAGGCAAGAAAAGTGATGCTTCGTTACTAGAAGCATTTCACATCTGAGGTCCTCAGTCTGCTTTTAAGGAATGAACCTTTCAATGTCCCATTGAGATTTTGTGTGAGAACAGGCAGAAAATGGGGAAAGTTGTTCCCTGCTATTCCTACACAAGAGCCTGTGCCCAGAGATGTATCTCAAACCCTCCTTTAGCTGTAAGATTTTTTGCAAGCCTGATGCCTTGTATCCTTGTAGACTTTCTGGATAAGGTGTGTCCATTCACTTATGCCAGCTTGGTATTGTACAAACTTATGTGTTTTCAATCAGCTGCTTGTAAAATGAGGTTAAAAAGCCATGATTTAAGTGGCTCATGCTTAATAAAGGTCAGTTAAAACCTATACAGAGAGAAAAAAAGAGAAGGAACTGACAGTATGGCTGAAAAATCAAAGTTCAGAACAAATGTTGACTTTTCTTCATATTAATATGCTGCTGTGTTGGCTAACAACATTACACAGAATCAAAATCAAATGTTTAGAGTTTCTTCCTTTTAAGGTGATGTCTGTAGTTGCAGCATATGGGCTGACCAGCAGCTAGAGTGTTTCTTCATGCCACCCAAGGGGCACATGAGTTGAGTTTCATGCTTTGGATGGCGTAGCACTGCTGAGGCTGTCCCCTTTGGAAACCGTTGCTGCCTCCTGCTAGAGACTAATGTGGCTGAGGTGAGGTTGTGAGAAAGCAAATTTATCCATTGGGTGTTTGCAATATTACCTTTCAAAAGCAGTTAGAGAAAGCTGACACTTGGTCTGTTGTCTTTGTAGCTAGTATGGAGCAGGGGAAGGTGAGTGAAGAGCCTGTGAAATAGCCCATTTCTTTCCACCTAGGTGCCATGAAGGCAAAGCTGAGCTCTGAAGAAGAATGGGAGGAACACGAAGGAAAACTTTCCCAGGCAAAAGTTGCATGTCGAAGTTGGTGTTGGTGCTGGAAAGGGCCATGAAGTTCAGGGGATAATGGTCCAGCAAAGATGATTGCTGGGCTGGGCTCGAGGATGATGGCTCCATTTCATAGATGTAGCGTTGACGGTTTGAATCTGAAACTGAGTAACATTTTTTCCAGCTCTTCTTTGGTGAAAACACACACTTTAATAGTCTCTATTGTAGTACAGTTCTTCTGGTGTAGATCAGCCAGGCAGCACGGTGTCCCCATGTTGGTTCAGGATGTGAAGAGAATTTAAAATTCTACTTTTGCCTGATTCTGGATGACTTGGGATGAAAAACTGTTCCTAAAATCACATAGAGTTGGTTTTAGATCTGGGTTGTTCACATCCTAGGCAAGTGTCTTAGGCTTTTAGCTGCAGAGCATGAGAGATTGTTCTCTTTTTGTGGAAACGGATGTATTTTCATAAAAGATGCTATTGTGGTGCTGTTGTAGTGGTCATGGTCTAGGGTTATAAATGAGACAGTGTTTAAAGGATGAGGGAATATCTTCTATTAAACCAACTTCTACAATTGGCAAAAACAGGCAAGCTTATGATTACACAAGCCCTTTGCAGATCTGAAACAGAAGTTTCAAACAAAGAAATTAAGAAAAAAGCCACCCAGAAGAAAGATAATTCTCTGAAGTAAAACTTCTAGTTTTCTTTTCATTAAAGTATCAATTGTTAGCAATGTTGTAAAGCCTCAGACTAACTTCCCATTGAATTTGTCTGTGGGAGAGGAGGGAAAAAACAAGCTTGAAGGAAATAAAAGGCAAAAAAGAAAGATAAAAATTTAGAGGAAGAGGGGAATGAAACTTTTGTTTCAGACTGAAGGAAGATTTTGTATCAAAAAGTTTGTCCTTTCTCCTGACTGTAGGAATTGTTCTAATGAAAGAACTGTTCCTGCAAATGTTGTCTTCATAGATTGTCTTTGCTTGATGAGACAGCACTTTTTGATGTCATTTCATGCCTTTTGTATAGTTAACATTGTTCTGCCCAGCCAGCACAGCTTTGCTGCTGTTTGGCAAGGGGCTGTTTCTTATAAAGTTGCGTTGAAATGGTAGTAACAGATAAGACTCTTTTTGACATCCATTACAAATTACTTGAGATCAAAGTAAGGCACATTCTCCATCTAATTACAGAAAGGAAATCTAAGAACCATATTTCGAAAATCAAGAAAAATTCATATTACATGGATCAGATTTTCACAAGAGCATGTATCTGCTCTGATTATTCCAGGGAGGAGGACCATCTGGATGCTATTTACATGGAAAATTGGCCTTTGTCTTTAAAGGCTCACATAGATGTGGAATATTTGAATTATTTGAAAATCTATGTTTGTTTTCTAGTATAAATGATGTGGAAAATGTGATTCGAAACTTATCTGTGTCTGCGTTGCAGAATGGAGGGAGCAAGCATATGACCTGGCTGCTGTTTTCTAAAATCTGTGATTTTTCAGTGTATTGCGTTGCAGGAAAGTTAGACTGATATATGAAGATTTCTTCCAGAGAAACACACTAAAACTGGCATGCTACACCATCCTCTGTGTGATGTTTACATCATCAGTGAGATGTATCAGTAAATGTTTGCAATTGACTGAGCAGTATAGGTAGGCAGTGATGGTCAGAGACTTTAAGAAGCACACACAAGAGGGACAAAGTCAAGACAAAATTCACTTGTAGACCAGAAGGGTACTGTTAGAGCAAATGAAAACCATTTTGCTTGGGACCTTGTCACCAGAGAAAGAGATTCTTGCCTAAAGCCTGGGCCTTTAGGTCACACGCAGTTACAGGGCTGTTTGGGCAAAAATAAAGGCATGTCCCAGCAAAGCCAGATAATTGCACCTTCACTATATATGTTCTTTGAAAATAGAGAATACAGCCCAAGCTTCGCCATGCATTAAAGCAGGTCAGGCAGTCTGCTGAGTCCCATGGAGATGTCTGTGCAACTGGACTCATCCCCATACGGTATCAGGACTTTTCTGTGGCAAGAGAAACAGCATATGCATTAGGAATCCTAAGTACTTAGTACTACAAAGACTGGGGAAAAACCCACCACTATCTTTGGGGAAAGATCACCCTCAAAGCTGGAGGGTGACACTTCAAAGACTGTACTGGTTTGTTAGACAAGATTATTGGTACTAATAATAGGTAATGCATTCATCTCAATAGTTACCCTAAAGTAATTTCTAGCTACTCCAAATAACTAATGGTGATTTCCAAACTCACTCAGAGAGCACAGGCTCATTAAAAAAAAAAGTTAGGCATTTACTTAAACTATTTCTAAAATGCAGTGTGAAGAGGAGAAAGAAAATGCCCTATTACAGAAGAAGGTTAAAATTAAGTACCCACAGCATACAGCATATGTAAGGTCATCTAGATAATTTTACATGAAAACAGTGTCTGATTTGTTGTGGAAAAATCCTGACATTGCTGACAAAGATGTAACAAACCTCTAGTTTTGAAGGCTGAAGTAAGAGAAAATCAGTCCTGAAATATGTATATGATTTCTTAGCACTAAAACTCAGGAAACTGAGAGGTTGTTTGAAGGGGGAGACCATGCACTTGTCACCTCAGCTCGTGCTGCAGTTGTGCTCCTTTCACGTCCAGTTTTCTTCCTGCAGAAAGGAACACATCTACGCCTGTGAGTGCTCAAGGACTGTGTGTGGGTGTGAGCACAGTCCCTGCAGCTTCCCACCTCCCTCCTGAGCTCCAGCCACATTTGTGTGACTCTGGGTCTACATCAGGGTAACCTCGATTGCCAAATACTGGGGATTTCAGCTGGCTGCCATTGTGTGCATGGGCGAGGGAAGAGCAAGGGGTCAGATATGGACTACTTTTCCCTGTAGAAGTACAATTTGGTTTCTCAGGTCTGCTATGTGTTTTGCTTTGATTTTTTGGTTTGTTCCCTCCGGAATATCTGAGGTTGGTCTGGCTGGCCAAGTGATGGTGAGAATGGCAGCCCCAGCTTGGAGGCAGAGGCAGGAACCAGGCAGTTGCTGCCTTGCTCCCATGCACAGGGACTGCCACGTTTGGGGTACCGCCAAGGTTGGGGACCTCACTGTGGTTTTACTTCTTGGGAGTTTCCCCAGTATGTGCTGTGATCCAGGTACGGCGCTCAGCTGGTCACACTTCATCAATTTAAAGTTTCTTGGGATGTCTGAGATTTTAAAATAGGAGAGGGCTGGAGCACCTCTCCTGTGAAGACAGATCAAGAGAGTTGGGCTTGTTCAGCCTGGAAAAGAGAAGGCTTTGGGGAGACATTATAGCAGCCTTATGGTATCTGATGGGGACCTACGGGAGAGCTGGAGTGGGACCTTTATCAGGGAGTGTAGTGATAGAATGAGGGGTAATGGTTTTAAATTGGAAGAAGGGAGATTTAGATTAGATACCAGAAAGAAATTATCTCCTGTGAGGTTGGTGAGACACTGGAACAGGTTGCCCAAAGAACTTGTGGATGCCCCATCCCTGGGAATGTTCAAGGCCAGGCTGGATGGGGCTTTGAGCAACCTGCTGTAGTGGGAGGTGTCCCTGCCCATGGCAGGGGGGTTGGTACTCGATGATCTAAGGTCCCTTCCAACTCTAACCCTTCTAGGATTCTATGAAAATACTTATCTGGAAATTACACATATGTAAATTATGCATATGATAATTAAAACTAATCTATGAACTTGGTCAGATCTTTTAGTTCTTTCTCAGTACTTTAAAAGGATGATACAGAACCTTTTGGTGGATACTATGAATAGAAACTTGAATTTTCTGAATGCATTTTGGGTTATACATACTGTTTTATACTTTACTGAGTCCATCTGGCAGTAGACTGGATAAGAAAAACCAATGCAAGGGAGGCAAACTCCTGCCACTGTGTTGGTACAATGAAAAAATACACACCGTACTGTAGCTTTGCACTTGTGGTTTAAGATGATGAAGAGCAGAAAGTGTATTTCCAGGGCCCTTGGTGGTGAGCAGATTACTGAAACCCAGATTCTTTCAGATGTCTGAGCTCAGCCATGAAAGAATTAAGTAAAAAAAGTCAAAAACTTTACTAAGGCTGCTCACTGAAACCATTATTAGAATTTAAAAGAGGCAATGAAGCAAGGATTAGATGTAGCTGGGTGTGGAAAATAGCTGTGGAAACAGGTGTTGCTTGTCACTTCCAGTTTTACTTTGAAGTTCAAGTAAGCTGAGGCAAGTAGGGACAGTGCTGGTGGGCAGGCGAGGAGGTGCAGGTGCACTGGCTTTGCTGGAATCGCAGCCACTCCCACCAGTGCTTGCTGCAACCCCAAGAAATGTGTGTCCCTTGAAGCTGTGCATCCAGGAACGTGGACCGGAGGAGTCATCTGGTTTTTTGTAGCCGGTGCTTAGTGTGCAGACCCTAGTCTTCAATCCAAAAATCTCTGTAACCTCGAGAGAGGATTAGATCTGACAGTGGGGATTGTGCCAGAGCATTCAGGATTTGTCTCTAATGTTGAGATTTAGTGCAGATGCTTCCAGAAATGGTACCTGTGTGCCTGTGGACGTGGGGATGCTATGCCTCAGACGGGGAGCACCCAGCATGGTACCTGCCAGGAGCTCATCTGGCTCCTGGCTGAAGAAAGCCCTGCAGGAGGGCTGGAGGCTCTCATGGAGCAGGGCAGTCTCTATTTAAACAAAGGGCAGCAGAGCAGTGATGTGATCACAGTTTTGTGGGGACAGGGAAAAACTCACATCTGGGCTGAAAATTCACTGGGCTGAAAACATCCAATTGCAGCTGGAAGTTTGCTTTTGCTCCCGTATGTCCTTCATGTCATGAGTGTGGCTGCGGGAGTCTGCCTCGGCACTTGCACTCCTCCAAAAGTTGTCCTTGCTGCCTCCGTTCCCTCAATGTGGCAATGCAAAGGCTGGAACCTGCTTTCATAGAGTCATTCAGGTTGGAAAAGACCCTTGGGATCAAGTCCAATCATCAGCCCCACTCTAAAAAATTCTCCCCTACACAGTATCCCCCAGCACATGAAAATGACTCTGAAACACATTCAGAGATGGGGACTCAACCACTTCCCTGGGCAGCCTGTTCCAGTGTCTGACCGCTCTTTCTGTGAAAAATTTTTTCCCAATGTCCAGTCTAAAACTACCCTGTTGCAGCTTAAAGCCATTCCCTCTTGTTCTATTGCTAATTACCTGTGAGAAGAGNAACCCCCAGGTCCTTTTCTTCCAGGCAGCTCCAGCCACACTTCCCCAAGCCAGTAGCGATGCATGGGGTTGTTGTGGCCCAAGTGCAGGACCTGGCACTTGGCCTTGTTGAAATTCATCCTGTTAATGTTGGCCCATCAATTCAATTTATCAAAGTCTCTCTGTAAAGCCTCCCTTATCCTCATGCAGATCAACACTCCCGCTTAACTTAGTGTCGTCTGTGAACTTGCTGATGGTGAGGTGCCCTGGGGTTTCTGCAAGCCGTGGGAATTCATCCCTATCTGCTCTGCAAAAGTTGCTGAGGCATGCGCAGGATCAGTCCCCATGGCTTTTAATGATCACAGGTGTTATGTGGCAATAATTAAAAATAGCAGAGATGTTTTAATCTATAAATGTCAAAGAAAAGGGAAGCTGCAGGTACAGGATGTCCTAAATCCTGAGAGTGGCACTGGTAAGCGAGATCCTGGCCCTGTTGTTGTGGGTTTCTCTGCTCCAAGGATGCCTTTCCTCTGGAGCATGACTGTGTATCTCTACAAATACACAATTACTTGTCTATACATCTTTGTATCTCTATTTCTACATCGTGCTATAAATGGAAGATGTTTTCAGGTTAAAATTTAAGTGTTTGTAATGAATGTGATTTCTCTGAGCTTTCCTTGCTGGGATTCTGAGGGCAGAGGATGGAGACAATGACACGTTGTTTTAACTTCTAGTCCAGGTTGCTGGGTATAGAGATTCAAGTGTGGCTTCTAGACAGGAATTATTCATATTTGTCTATTCAACTTGGCAAAAGGCCACAGATTTGTTTGCAGTACCAAAATTGAAATCTATTTGCTAAACTTGACAGCAGAATGTGTGGGCTTTTATATATAGAGATCTATTTACATATATTTAGGCAGAAAGAAAAAAAATTTTTTTTTTTCATTAGAACGGGATTTTAACAGGAAGCAAATGGTGGTAAACTTGCAAAGTGTCAGATCAAAAGATACAAATCCCAGAGAAATAGGCATGTGAATACCACTGAGAAGGGCTATCCCCTAAGAAGCACTTGCAAATTATTTTCTGCTGTTTTAAAGGTAAATATCAGATAAATGTTGTCTTTAAAATGGTAATCACCAGTGTTTATATAGCAGTAGACAGTATCTCTGTTTTGATGAGAGGCACTGGAATCCCAGAACACTTTAAAGATGTTCATCAATTAAGACTCAGCATTCTTGCAGGACTGTTAAAATTATCTGTACTTTGCAATTAGTAGGAAAAATGAGGTAGGGTGCCATGCCAAAGGTCAGATTTCAGATTAGATGTAGCGCTGGAAATAGGGATCATGACTGAGACTCTTTCAACCCTTACTTCAGAAGTTTGAAATGGAAAGACCTTGCCTTGTTGGGAATTCAGTTTCAACGTCACTCTTGAGAAAGCTGGTTTTCTTCTACTTTTGAGGGTTTTTCTGCAGTGGAAATTAGCCGCACTTTCAGTCATGAGAGGAGAAGCAGTGCAGTGGATGTGGTTGTGCAGATGTCTGAGATGGGCTTCATTTCCCCTAACTCTGATTGTCTACATTGGACCTGGTCCCTGTAGCCTCCTTGTGTAGTCAATGGCAAGAAAAAGTTGCTGCTAACGTGATTCGTCTGACCAGTTTTCGCCGCCTACTTTAGGAACAGATGAAGCATGCTATAGAAATACTTTCATTTCTCCTGATTCTAAGGGAGCCCAAATGAAGAACTGAAACTTAGAAGTTGGCTGGGCTGGGTGAGGTGAAGCAAAACTCCAGACAGCGTGAGCAGCTCTAATACATCATCTGGCCCAAACTGTGGCTTAAAGAAGTTTATCATTTTTTATAGTGGGATTTTGTGTATGGCATTTTCATTTTCTCATCATCTTTACTCCTTGTGTTTTAATGTCCATTAGCTTTATCTACAGTTTTAGAGTACAAACTTGGGAATGACCCAGGTGCTGTCTCATTGACTTGAGTGAGATCACAGCTTTGGATTCATTAGTTTGCGTGAAAGTATCTTTTTATTTCAGGAAATGGAGTAAATAAGCTCCCTTGTAATAATGCTGTTACTCAAGACAGAACTTTGCTTGTGATTGGGGTACAAAATACAGAATGTTTTCAGTGTTACTTGGGATGTTTCATGCATCTCTGGTTGCTCCTCTTCAAACAAGATGACCTACTGCCCCCTTGTAGTGAACATTTAGCAGTTCTGTCCTTTATTTCTCTGGTGCTTACAGCATCCCTTGGCATGTCCCTCTTCTTTAAGTTTACTTTAAATTCTCCTTGGAATGTATTTCTAATGAAGTGCCTGTGATGCTTACATAGCCATCTGGAGACCACCTTTATGGAGGTACCCTAAACACTGCAACATCTATATTCTCAGCTTAATTTATCCTAACTACTGATATTGCATGTCCCTGTGTATTCATACAGACTATTTATAAAAGCCATTGCTGTATGCTAGGTTGTTTGATGTGGCATGTAGCTTGCCAGCATTTTTTGTGCTTTGGCTCTGTTTTGGGACATGTAATAGCACCTAAACCACTGAAATGTCTGCACTGCCATGTCATGAAGCTGCCCAAGGGAAAGATGTATTGAAAAGTCCACAGAGCTACCTGTGCTTTGGTAGTAAAACTTATCCAAGTGAAGACGACTCGGACTAGCTTCCTTCATGATTTACCTACGTGCCTGTTGGGATGCTGGAGAAGTTGTGGAGAGAATTACAAGGTGCTTAAGAAGGTTACAGACATAATGAACAACTACAACATAAAACAAGACATGTCAAAGTGTACTCTGAACTTCTCCTGGGCTGTGACTTATACTGACAGTCTGTAACTTTTGTCATCTCAGTTGGGTGCTACTGTCTTTATACTTTGAATCAATTAACTAATGAAGCTAGGATAGCTGACATTTGCCTGAAACCACTTGTTTTTCCTAAGTGTTTTGTTTTAAATGTCATCCTAAAATAGACCAGTTTCACTGGTGCGGTAGTTCCCAAACACTGAAAAGGAAATTTTGTTTAAGAAAATGATTCCTGTGCTCCTGTTGACATCATCTTGTCAAAGTCTCGAACTTTGGTGTTTTGTGTGGAGTAGCTGGAGGACTTTTCCATGTGTTACTACTTTATTCCTGTACTGGGTCCAGCTTATAATTCATTAACCAGTGAAATAACAGGGAATAATGAAAGCAAACAGCTTAAGTATGGAACTTGAGCATAGTTCATGCTTTCTGAAAACTTAGGCAGATGGGTCCCTTCCATCCCATTTACATTTTAAATGCCTTCTTACAGGGATAGCGGATAACTTTTTTGTTTTAAAAGTTGAGCTGTGGGGGAAAAAATCCCATATCCCTTCTTTCACCTGACTAAGCTTTTTCATCTCACTGCTCTGAGAGATGCTGCCATGCTTTTAAAAGTGCACATGAATATCCTAAATCAATAGTTGCAGTAGCCGAGCCTTTGCTGAACTGTGAAGGCTACAATTACCTCTGTGTCTCAGGAGCTGATCTCTTCTTGCCCTGTCCTTGCCAGCTGCAAAGTGACTGAACGTGGCTGTTTACTGGGGCATGCTTCCAACTGTCTTATCAAATATTAAGCAGATGAATATGTAAATAAATTTTAATGGAACTGTGCTAACATCATTATCGCAGTTATAAGGCAGTAGCTGCCTTTCCTTTAGTAAGTGCAGTTTAGTTTTGGGGGTTTTGTTTAATTTGGAAGTGAATTGATAGTTCATTTCTTGCCAACTACAGTATGGTAGAGATTGAACTTCACAGTGAAATTTGTCTATAATAAAACACATAATCTGTTTGACTTAGTTATAAATAAGGCAGCTGTTTAAAGCAGCTGGCTAAGTACACGGATATTCTGGTTGAGGGCAATCCAATATTAAAGTGGCATAATGGGGCAACAAATTCACATTTCAAAATGAATGGCTGACAAAAGAAATATTTAGCAAAGCACCCTACCCTTAATTATAGCGGCAGATATTTTTCTTCTAGAAACATGTGTTCAAAAGGTGATGGATAACGGAGCCTTCTTTCTGGCAGAAAATGCTGTGTTGAGCTTCCTTAAGACAGAAAGGATGCATTCCCTGGCTTGCTGGATGCAATTCCCCATTGTGAAAATGATGCCTAAGTCCACAAGTGAAACCACAGTGGCTGTGCAAAGAGATTTCATTCATCTACAGACATAAGAAGGGTTGTGAAATCATGTAAGAAAAGACAGCCGAAGGTAACATGCTTGTGTCAGGGCCTGGCTCCTCAACAGGGGCCAGTAGAGTTGAGGTCTTAAGCTTAAGGGATGGAGACCAGCTGCCTCGGTGAGTTTCCGTGTGAAGTCTGGGCTTTTGATTATAATATTTTACTCATCTTCATGAATGACTGCCCAGTGAAGCATGGAAGTTTTGGGCTTTTTCTCTCCCAACTGCAGAAGAGGAGGTCAACTTAGGCAATTTCCTTGCACTTCACTTCTTCGAACTTGCACAGCTGCCCTCTTGGGACTGCAAAGTCCCTTGCCCTAGGGCATGCCAGTTTTGGAAGCTTCTAAATGTCAAGACTAATCTCACTTTGCATTTTTAAAAATACCAAGTTCCTTGACTTTATGCTTGCAGAGAAAAAGGAGTTATTCCCAGTAAGTGAAATGTTGGTTCTGTTGTGTTTCTGAGTGTAAGAGAGAGACAGAGACGTAACTGTTTCATATTCCTATATCAATAAAAAGAGGAATGATGTCTCCGATGACACCAGTTAGAACAGTTAATTGGTAACTTTCCTCCTCCTTATCACAATACCCCTGCGTTATACAGGTGTGTTCTCTTCTGCAGCCTCCAGCACCAGGAGCTCTTTGTAGCCTGCCCTGACAGTTCAAAGACCAGGACGGTTTTGTGTTGCTTCTTCCCAAGAGGAGAGCTCCTCACAGAAGGCACCCAGGAGCCTGTGGGAAAAGGGGAGAACGAGGGGCACCAGAGTAGCTCAACTTGCGGGAGTACAGTATGAAAAGCAATTGTGGGTTCAGCAATTCTGGCTGAATTTGCAGCCAATACTGGAATAAAGACCCAGGAGGCTAGCCAGGAACAGAAGGTAGGTAGGTAAGTGGCATGTAAAAT
Source organism: Nycticryphes semicollaris (assembly GCA_013400055.1). Taxonomy (NCBI): domain Eukaryota; kingdom Metazoa; phylum Chordata; class Aves; order Charadriiformes; family Rostratulidae; genus Nycticryphes; species Nycticryphes semicollaris. Next base: position 157,074 of record VXBJ01002874.1, on the reverse strand, counting down.
TTAGTCTAGGACTTCTAAATCCTCCTGAAAATAGGACACCACCCTGTTTTCTTCCATGGCCTCCCCTGTCTCAGCATCCAAAGCTTCTTTGGCATGATCCCAGCTTTATTAATGCTGGGATAAATTTTAACTGAGTTGTATGCACGGAACTTGAAGTTGCACAAGTCTGCCCTTGTTTGCAGGAGAGGCGCAATATTTTCTCTTCTGCCATCCTTGTCTGTGAAACAGTTTGTCTTTCCGACACTGCTGTGCGTCACCCAGCGTTGTTTTGATTAACGCTGGTCAACTTTTCCAGAACGTATCATCACAGAAAGTCCCCTCTGCATCTCAGACTGTTGTAGTCTTGCTGCCTTCTTGCATGGTCATAGAGACAGTGATAAGAAGAGCTTGTTCTGGCAGTGTTGTGTCTTGGCTTAAGCTTTGGAGATCATGAAGCACGTATGGTATGTAGGAACTCTGAGTTTGAAGAACAAAGGTAGAAAGTATTGATCTTCAACTTCAGCATTTTAGTGCACAGCACTGTCCAATTTATCCTGATTCTCACCCTTGCCTTGGAGGCCTGGAATCAGGGTGGGTTTGAGAAAGGAGATGGTGGGATATGGTGAGTGGATTGGGAGCAAAGCCTGGGGAGACCTGTGGTTTCTTCCTAGGTTTGTGCTAGTACCGGAGTGACATTGGGCAAAACAGATTCACTGTCTGCAAAATCATAGAATCACAGAATCATTCAGGTTGGAAAAGATCCTTGGGGTCATCGAGTCCAACCATCTGCCCTACTCTACAAAGTTCTTCCCTACACCATATCCCTCAACACCACATCTAAACGACTCTTAAACACATTCAGGGATATTCACAAATAGGGGGATGGTGAGACTCCCCTGGTGTAAACTACTAAGGTTGAGACACTCTTCCTTAGGAAAGAGCTTCTACTTAGTCGGTTTTGTTTTGGATTGCCTCTCCTGGATGAAGCTGCTTGTATATTTACATGTCACACTGCCTTATAATGAGACTTCCCAGCAAAGCCCACCTGTGGCAGGAAGTGGGGATATATAGCCTTTAATGCATTAATTCAGATTTAACTACCTTTCCAGGAAAATATTTAAAAGTACTTTTTCCAGATGGTCATGGGAAAATATTTAGAAGTGCATTCTCCAGATAAGAGGTTTTCACTTGCTAGATGTCTTGAAAATTAATGCGCTACCTCAGGCAAATGCAGTGTCTCCTTATTTCTCGTAACACAGTTACGTTAAATCTTCTGCCTTTATTGAGGAAATTATTATCCTTATTGAGGATTCCTCCATTAGTCTATCAGGGAGGCTGTTAGTTAGAGAAGTAGATGAGTCACGTCAAGCCTTGTGTCTCATGGTGCATGTTTGCAAACCTAATTTTAGTCAGTCGACTCTATTCTGCTCTGCCAAAATTAGATAACATTGTTACAGCTTTGCGAGTGTTTAAATCAAAAAGATTCTCCAGATAAATATAATTAGGGAAACCAGTTCCCTTTAGCTGTATTCAGTCATGGATCACAAACACATCCATCTCTTCTTTTTTTTTTTCCTTTTTTTTTATAATGTACCTAAATTTAGGTTTCTAAGACTGTTCTCAGACCCATTGGCTTCAGCAGTCGTAGCAAGTCCTTAACTGCACACATACCTAAATGTGTGTGTAACGTTGCCTCTGTGTCTTCTTACTATTACTACTGCATTCTGCCTGTGAACATCCCCATGAGCCACAGTGGCAGTTTAGACAAAGATTTCTTGACTTGTAAGCAAATTGTCCTGTTTACTGTTAATTTTTGAGATTTTGTATTGCCTCCATTTTATTTGTATCTGAGCACCTCTTATGCTAAGGAATTTAACCCCTTTGTCCCTGGGAAGTAGCGGATCTGATCCTCATCTTTCAAACCCTGCTGTTCTTGTGCTCCAGCTCAGGTGGCCTCCATGAACTCGGTTCTAGGCGAGAACAGTTGGATTCAAATCAGGACACAGACAACTCAAGTGCATGCCTAAATACATCATCAGTGCTATATTAAACTGAATTTAGCTAAAGTACAAAGTTACTCTTCTGTTGGACACTTCTGTTAACTCAGGGTTCTGCTTTACAAGTTGGATCTGAAGATGCTTGGTGGTATTTTGTATTTATTTTTAGAGATGGATGTCTCTTTGCTGCGGGCCAACACAGTGAGTAAAGAAATACCCTGGAGACATTGTTGCTATGGTAGGTGAAAGAAAAGGGGGAATGGGAAATAGACAGAGGTGTCCGTATGGTCACAAACTGAATTGAATATGGTCTGGGGCAGGAGCAGGACCTGATGTGGAACATCAACTAAGCACATCCAAAAAGGGAGAAAGAAACTGCTATCATGTGCAAATTGACTATGAATTGCTGTATCTGATGCCACTGCAAAAGGCCTTTTGCAGTATTGGTTACTTCTGATTAGATTTGTGAGAGGTACTAGATGACAACAGTCTATTTAAATATCTATTCATATTCTTGCTCTAACTTGTTTTGGAGTCCTGTGTGGATTACATCTGGTGTTGTGAGGACAGACGCAGACAGTCTCTGTTCTTTCTTCCCGGAACTCTTGTTCCGATTTGCCAGCCCCATGCTCACAGAATCTCTGTGGCTTTTTGTCTAAAAAGGACCAGACTTGGAATCTCTGGACTCCTGTTTCCCTCCAAACAATCACTAAACTCACAAAATCTTCTTTGCAAGATGAGACTTCTTGCTCCTTCCCTTTCCTCCCAAACACATCATCTGTGCACCAGCACGGGTTGTCTGAGAGCCGGGCATGCATCCTAAGCCTGAAAGAAAAGAAGTAGCTTAGCTCCATACAGCAGTGAGTGAACGCAATGGTTAAAGAGAGGAAACAAGACTGGCCTGTCCTCCCTAGTGTGCAGCCTGCACTGGGAATGTGTGACTCACGCTTTAGACGCCCATTTCACACTTCCCTGCAGCTGTGCCGCATCTCCCATGCCTACAGAGCTGGGCTGCAGGGCTCCTCACAGCTCAAGATCCCACAATTGCAGCTGGTCTATGACCAGCCATCCAGCATGACTGGAGTGTAGGGTCACAGAGCGGGAGGAATGCTGGGATGTGGGCCAGAAGGAGATTTCTGTACTGGAAAAACTCCTAAAAATGTATCACCTAGCAACATCTTCATGCCAGAGAGCATCGTCTTATCTCACGGCCAAGAGTGAATGTTGGGATCTTATCCTCTGGGATAGCAAGGAGCTGGGGAAGGGAGGTTGAAGTCTTTCCCGCTTGGTCTTCTTGATCCTTCAGACCTTCCCTCTCTTATCCTGTGGGTTGAAAAAACCTTTCCTTCTGCTGCCAGGGCCCTGCTCTGAGCCGAGGGAAGGGAGCGCCCTTGCTTTCATTGCACCTGCTGTCCGGGTAAACAGAGAGTCACTGCTGTTGACTGCAGTCCCCAAGCCCCACAGTCTGTTGAAAGTTTCATTTAAATAAACAAAGCATATTTGTAGTTGTACGCAATGTTTGGCCATGGTAGCCGAGAGCTCTAGCAGGTGTCTTTAAGACCCCTAGAAAATGAAACGGCAATCCCCAAGAGGAGTATGTAGTGGTCTGGCTGCTGAGCTAATGGAAGTTGGCCAGCCTCCACTGGATTTGACCCAGGACAACTAGATTAACACAAAACCAAAACATAACAACTTGCTTTCTTTCTACCAAGCAGAGTCTCCTTCTTTCTGTCTCTCAGCAATCTGTCCTGCCCCTCATGCTGCATCTTCCCCCATCTCCCTTACCCTCATCTTATCTCCCTTCCCTTTGTGATGTGTGGAGTAAACCTACAAACGTGCCAGTTGCTTGGCTGGAGTAATTCAAGAACAGTTGTGCCTTTTTGCCACAAGATGTCCCAGGAAGCAAATGCTGCCTTTGGCTTTGCGAAAGGTGGGTGGAATGCTTGCAAGAGACAGGGGGAGTTCTGTGGCATGTGCATAGAGCAGCTGATAGCTGAGGCCAGCAAGTTATGTAGGAGAAGTGTTGGGATGGCCCTGCAGGAGTGATCCTGTGAAGCTGGACTTCATGTGAAATTTGGAAAAGCTTGAGCAGCATAAGATCCTGGAGCAGCTCTGGGGCAGGTCTTGTTCCTGGAGTAAATGTGCCATCTGGACACTGGCCTTCTGGTAGTAGGAGTGAAACTCCATCTTTAAGTCCTAATGAAGGACCCGTTAAATCTCTTCCAGGCACTAGTTGCAGCTGAACCATCTTACATGTCCATCAAGTGTATTGCTGGAAGAAGAGTATCTCATGACCCAGTGCAGAAGGTGTAGGTGGGAGCGCATGGCCAGTTTGTGGTCGGCTGAGTTAAGAAATAAAAAAGCAAAATGCTTTCTTCTCAAGATTTTTTTTGTAATAGGATAAAAGAAAATGAGCAGACAGTTAAATGTGAAACAAATAGAGAAGGTAATGGAGTTAGCAGGGGATTAGAATTCACCTTGAATAGTGTGTTTGTAATTATTTGTATTTATCCTGATGTCTCTGTTAATCGGACTTTATCAATGGCATACTCAGCAGGCTTGTTTAAAATGAGGACTTTAAGCAAATAGCACTATCTTGTATTTTAAAAGAGCTTTGAAATATGAAACTCAGCAGGAAAAACAGGTGTTAGAAGAATTGTAGGTCGAGAAAGGCATTATTAGATTATTTTCTGCTTTCGGTGAATCTGGTGACATGATCATTATTCTGAACACTATTTGGAAAAGGTGGGAGATGCAAGAGATGCAGTTTCTCCTTGAAATCTTGCTACAGATGTTAAAATACTTCTATAGGTGCATGTCGCTTCATGGCTGAGCAACTTCGGAGGTTGGGGGGAAGGTTCTTTTACTCAGTACTCGGTTAGAAGCAGCATCAGGTGGCAAATAATGAATGAAATCGGAAATCAGTACCTTTGTGAGTGTGAAATGGAAATGAGATTAACATAGGTCTCATTCCGAAACAAGAGAAGAAGCTTTTATGAAACGTGTGCTATTATTAAAACTAAGTAATATGTAAATTCACCTGGAGTGGAAAACCTATACAAGAAAGCAACCTAGTGTAAGGACGTAGGGGTTGGGTTTTACCTTGGATAAGCCATAAATGTATAAAACTCACATATATACTGTATTTTATATTTTTTAGTGTGAGAGCATGTGTCAGTATGGGTCATAGCTCATTGTTTGGTTGGATGAAGGTTTTTCTTTGCTATCTTTAAAAAAAAAATTTAAAATCCAATGTCACTATCAGTGCTACGTGCTGGACTGTTGAAGTTACAAAGAATGTCTACTCACAGAAAAGGTGGAAGTCCAAAAATAGTTTGCATTTAAGTGTTAAACCTAAAAAAAATTTTTAAAATCTACCGTCACTATCAATGCGATGTGCTGGACTGTTGAAGTTACAAAGAATGTCTACTCACAGAAAAGGTGGAAGTCCAAAAATAGTTTGCATTTAAATGTTAAACCACTATTGCCTCTTCCTGCAGAAGTACAGAGAAGGCTGCTTTCACTCCCGTCAGTTCGCTTGCTTTGTTTGAATATTGTGAATTCAAAATTTGGAAACTGACTAGAATAAGCATAAAGTTTTTAGTTTTCTTTTTTTCTCTCTGGTTTTCTAATTATGAATAAAAATGTAATCAAGGATATCTGCTAGCTCTAAAGCTGCGGAGGAGACCAAGCTTAGAGTCTGTCAGTTCAATGTGATGACAGATGATACTTAATCTCAATTTTGTAATATTTTTAAAGTTAATTTTTAAATAGCACTGAGGGAGTTATGTAAGCTTATTTTTGTATGCTGTGAATTAAAATTCAAATTTCCATCGCTACACGTCATGGCAAATCAAAACCAGAAAAAAAAAAGGTCTATGAAATGCAAAATGAACATCATTCACTTTTGCCTAAGTTAATGTTAAAATTAAAATTCTGAGTAAAGGTATGTTTAATCTGTGTAATTGCCTATTGCATTTAGATACTGAATAATGTATTCTCCTGATCACCTAAGAAAGCACCAAGTTTTATCTAACCAATAAATGTTTCCTTTGGGAAAACAGCTTTAAAAAGCACAAATGCAAACCAAAGTGGAGATAGTGCAGGAAACCCTGTTTTAATTAATGTAACTGATTTAAATCATAATTAATATTGTGATACAAATCAACCCGTGTGGCTGTGACTTTGGGAAGAACAGCCTGTGGGCCCACACGGAGATGAAGCTGTGCTCGGAAGGAACTTGGGCAGGGGGGAGGGAGGTGGTACTCCAGGCTGTAGCATCTACCCCAGCTCTTTTGCATCTCTGCAAGAATTTCTTCCTTCCAGGGAAGAGAGATGGCCAGGACAGAGATCTGCAGTGCAGACCCTCAGCAGTTTCTGCAGTGGCTGTGAAATCATGTTCTTAAGTCCTCTGATCAAACTAGCCTTTGCTTTTATTAGAAAGGTTTTAAAGTATCCGAAATTGGAAATTTAATTTGAAATAAAAGGGCTGTTACAGCTAAAAAGGATGGTTTTGATTTGGTTCATCCAAATTAGTTCACTTTTTCCATTTTCTGTAAGGGAAATAAATCACCATTAAGTGTTGATTTCTCCGTATGGTTCTTTATTGTAATGCAATAGTTTGTTCTGCTTTCAAGTGTCACTAATCCCCCAAAATACATCAGAGTTTCTGGATAAACTTTCATTTGTCAGATTTCACTGGGCTTTAATCCTCACCATTGTTTAAAAGGCTTTTCTTTTTATGGAGGTGCTGCATTAGGAAATAGAGTGTGCGGATGGTGAAAATTCAGAAATTGTAGTTGTCTGTTGTTACTACTGTTATTTTTTTTCCTTCTCCTTCCATCACATGTAGTTGTTGAGGGCTTGGAGTGAGGTTTCCTATAAGCATAGTGGTTTGTTTGGAAAAGGTGAGCAGAGGAGGAATGGGGCTGCAATCTGAGCTTTGGCGTGGTGGTCTGGAGCTCCTGGATCTGATTCTGGCTCTGCCACTCACCTGAATGGGGGCTTTGGGTGAGTTTTGTGGCATCACCAACTGGAAATAACCGGATGTAGGATTTAGTCTTGGGTAGTGTAGTCTATGTCTCTGTCAATGGAAAGTTTGGTCTTTCTGTGCAGGAAGACTTGCTTCAGAGCTGACAGCGAGACAGAAGAGACTCATTAAAAGAAAAAAAAAAAGCCCTCAGTAAAACCAACATGCTAACCACATAAGTTTCCTCTCTTACTTCTTCACCTGTCCTTGCCAAGCAAAGATTGTAGCACATCAGCCAAGAGGCAAATAATTAAAAGCACTCCCATACTATGTCCCTGAGAGATGCCGACAGAGAGGAGTCCTGTTTGATGGACAGTGGTTCATTTGGGAGAGAGGGAAGGATTCTCTTCTCTGTTCCCCTCCCTGTTTCTAGAAGATGCTATGGCAGTGTTTCAGTGATGGTCCTAATCTAATTTAAATAAAATTGAATAATCGAGGCTGTGTGTGGCGGAAGTAGCTTCTTCTCACTCAGCTCCAAGGAAAATGCTTCACTGGGCACCTGAAGAGGCTTCATATCTAAAAAGAGCTTGCGGGCAGTAGATTGCCTGCTCTGTTGGGAGTATGGGGCATCTTAACTATTCGAGGCAGCAGTAAACCCATACACAAACCAGCAGAGTCCATACAGAGAGAACAGTATACGTGAAAAGACTAAGATTGCACAGGAGGAATTGTTTTTTTCTGTAGGGTTGTGTGAAGTCTTACTTTCTCTTTCGTAAAAATTACTCACTACCGCTACAACAGCAGCTTTTATCTGTGTAGGGCACATCTCACGATGATGCCATACTGCTGTGGTCTTCTTTCTGGGCTTTCCTGTCTAAAATTTCTACTGTAACAAATGTAGCTTGATGAAAAATGTCAATGTTTGAGGGAGGAGGAAAATCTTTTTGTTGGGAGTGAGGTGGAGGTTCAGGCACTGGATTTGGTGTGGATGTGTGATGTGGCCGCAAAAGGAATGTTTGAGATGGGCAGGGGGATCTCTGAGGAGAAGAGGTGGGTATAGCAACAGCATATAAAGGGCTAGCTTGCAGAATCCTCAGAAATGGCTGTGATGCAGAAGGGATGTCTTGGAGAAGATGTTGCTGGGGAGAGCTTGCCATCAGAATTAAGTGATGGTTATTCACTCTTTGAGACCACTACAAGGGATACAATATTGCACATCTGCTTCATCTTGTCCTGAAATTCACCCTTTAGTCTGCAAAAATGAAACACGAACTGGTGACTTTTCAATATGTATTGATGGTTTTATTATAAAACCTACTGTGCCTAGAACAACCCTGCTAAAAAAGCTCCAGAAAATGTAAATTACGTGCTATGAATAGGCAAATGATTCCTAAGCAATAATTTGTGCTGAATAACCTTTGTACTTTAGCAAACTGCCAAATCTGCAGGGAGATCTGGTATCTGAATAATGTATTGGGTTCAGCCTAGCTCTGGACGAGGAAAGCAAGATCCTCCAGCCCTGGTGGTGGGACTGCTCTGTGGAGGAGGACCCTGGAGGGAGTTCAACCACAGCATCTCTGTGAAATTGGAGGGCAGATTATCACTACAAAGTAGTGCTCAGGACAAGCCAATTCAGCCTTCTGTAGTCCCTTCATATTCCTTTTTAAAAGCAAGGCAGCCTTTCAGGACCATTTGTTGGAAGTAGAATGTGCCACTACTGCTGGGCTTGGAGGAAAAGACAAATTATCCTCGTATGATGGGAAGTGTGCTGCAGCAGCTTGAAAGATGAAAGAACACAAACGTAACTGTGCATCTAATTGTGGGCTTCTGAGTAGGGTGGGTTTTTTTCCCTTTTTGTTTCTAATTCAAAAATTGCAGTAAAACATTATAGGATGCAATGAATCTTAAGAAGTAACTCATGTTCTGGTAGGGATGTCCATGTAAATCATGCTATATCATTAAGTGCCACCTTCTATGACTCTGTATGTCATCAGAGCTGTTTCAGAACATATTTTCAGCTGTATCAGCCACAGTGGATATTTTTAAAAATGCTTTCATATTATGCCATTCTGCTACTGACTCAAAGAAGGAAAATGTTAAGACCAACTTTCAAACTGATGCACAGTCTGTCTGCTTCAATGAAATCAATATGTTAGTCTCCACCTACTCTGGCCTGGGGTTATCTTTGTGAACCATGTTTCAGGAGAATGTCTTATCATTACAAGCATTTGAAAATTATTCTTTAAAACCAATAGTCTGTTTTCTCTAAAACTCTCATTTGATAAAATATTCTCAACATTTATTTCTTCTAAAAAAGTTAGTTGCTATTAACTGTGAGAGAAAGCCATCCAAAACTGTTTTCCCCAATGGCACGGTTTCATCTGTACTATGGCCCACATAATTTACGTTCTTACCACAATGACATTCCTGAGGTTACACCCCAGATAAACGTATCTTGATGTGTGCTAGGTTATTTATCCATGGAAATACAGGGAGGGGGGAACAAAATCTGGCTGCTGCTGTGGCTGTGCACGTGCTAGAAAATCTGCTGGCAGCAAAAGCGGCACATGGTGAAAAGTTAGTTGCCCTGATTCTGTCTTTTCCAGAAAGTCAGAGAGAGGAAGGCGGCCCCGAATCCCCCGAACTGGCAGTGCAGAGTGTGAGGCACGTGGTTGTGCTCCGAGTGCTCGTGCAGCGGGGCGTAGTGCTCAGCCCTCCCTGCGCAGCACCAGCCATCACTCTTCATAATGTCAGCCGCCTCACAGAACCGGTTTGGCACTGAGCTGAGCAGCAGTTCCGTGGAAATGCAATATACCTTTGATGCTACATAGGCTAAAGGTCATCTCTACTATCATTCTTCTCCCTTTATATGACCCAGCATTATAAAAACCAGCTGCACTGACACCGCGACCAGGCAGGCAGAGAACCACACTGGGTAGCTGTAGGAACAGAAACGTGTGTGTGTCCTGCTTAATACTTGTGTGTTAACTTCAGAGCTGCTCAAGGGTCGTATCTTCATCCTGTGAACTGGTAAAAATTGCCACCCTCAGCAATTGCACAGTGTGGATTTTTTATTTCTTTCTCCAGCAATGGTCTGCAACCTTGAATTCTGCTAATAACACAGATCAGATTGATGGTCATGCCACATGGGGTGGGTAGCAGGGGTGCCTTAGCGCAGCTAGCATTCTCCTCCTGGAGATTACAGCCATCAATTTCCATCTGTTGTGAGCACCTACAACATGATTCCTGGGTATAGGAACGTCAGTTGGTTCCTAAGGCTGAGTGGGTTTCCATTTGGCAGCCATCCCTCCGCCCCTAGCATCAGTGCTATAAAGATACCATCAGCAGGTAATTTGCTTTGGCTCTGTAATATATGAGCTTGCAATTACCTATTTTCCTCTGCAGCATTAGATTAGTACCCAGATTCGTACCTTTTCAGACTTCACTGATGCCTTATAGCTTTCAGTCCAATAGTACATCAGCTCTTCTGCTGGCTTATCAGAAGAGTTATTCACTATTGGGTTTTGGGGGAGAAAAAAAAAAAAGAAAAGAACGCATTTCAGACCTTAATTAGAAGTGATGTGAGCCAAGCCTGGAATTTCAGGCCAAAGGGAGAAGCAGGTCCATTTGCAGTGCAGTAGGCTCACAGCGCCAGCAGCTGGGAAGCAACATCCCTTCTTGCCATCTCAGCACATGCAAAACTTACTGTCTGACTTTGAAGGCCTCTGGAAAACTTGGTCCCTCGTTTTGCTGTCACCCTGCACCCTGTCTGGCAGCCTCGGTCCCTTCTCCTCAGCCCTGTTTGCTAGTGGATCTGCTCTGGAAGATGCTGAACCCCGATAATGGTTTGTGAGCGTGTAATTCTGCTGAACTGCTGGCTTCCTGATGCGGGTTCTTATAGCATCCTTTATGCTACTCTTTTCTCCCCCCTTATAAACATTTGCAGTTAAAAGAGCTTACAGATTTTCCAGTGGAAATCCTGAGAGCTGCAAACACTGCTTTATGTATATGTAGAGGGAAGCTGTGGTCTGGTCCAGCTGCTCTGGACAAATAATTTGGATCTGAAACCCTAAATTTGTTTCTTTCTCTGCATTTCCCCCACTCCCTCCCCATTCAGCTGCAGATGTAGTTTCTGTTCATATGTGGTCCCTACTTCATTGCTGATCTGGTCTGAAAACATGCACTATAGGAGTTGCTGCACCAATAGACTTACTGCCATTAGGGAAGGGGCCATCCTGCATGAGGCAGCTAAGGACTGCAGAGTTGAGACTGATCCCTCCACAGAGAATCAGACCCCCTGGGCTGCAGGTACATCCCTGGTGTAGCCAGTAGACCCCTGTGCTCAGCAGCTTGGAGGTGAACCTTATGAGGGCGTTCCAAGCACTCATTCCCAGGATGTTTCTAAACAGTGCCTGTGATTACTCCAGAAACCACGACTATAATACTTGGAGAAAGAAGAAAGGCCTAATGAAACCAAATGTGTTAACATTAATTCACAGCAGGCTCTGGCTGAGCCTTCCAGCTGCCGTGGTCGGCAACGGGTGCGTTTAGCCAAGCTTAAGAGCTTAGAGGTACTAGAGCTGTACTGGATCTGGAAGAACCGACTGCTCCCTCCTATTGTCTGGAGAAATAAATTGCTTTATAGTAATGCCTGCAAATTATGTGCCAGTTACATGCTGAACAGATAAAGAGGAGTACATACTTGTACTGTGAGTTTGCAAAACTTTCTCACTGAGATATGGGACATTTGGGCTTCTTATTACTAAAGGGCCTGATTCCTCCCTGTTCTCTTCCAGATGGTGGTTTGTCCCTGCAGGGGCTATGTAAAACACTGTCACGTCAGATGTTTTATAACACTTGGCTTCTGCAAGTGCTAAGAGCAATACTGGAAAATAGCATTTATTTCTTTTTGCTATGGTATGTTCTAGATCCATCAGGAGTTGCAAATGGTCTAGGATAAATATAGCTTGCTCCTTTGCGAGCTCTGAGCCTGCTATGGCAAAGCTGCTTTCCTCCTGAAAAAAAAGGACGATGTGGTGGAAAGGAAGGGGCATTTCCCATGCTCTGACAAATCCAACCAATGACATGTGGGAAGTGGGTCTGTGACTTTGAATGCTACCATAATGTGGTCTAAATGCCCTAACTGAATTGTGCATGATGGCTTCAGATGGGCTGATTCTGTCCTCACACAGGCTGATCCCTGGAAACGCTCAGGTAGGGTGTTTACACTATCCTTAGTTTCTCTATTGCAATGTCTCCCACCAAAATCTTCTTTTTGGAGCCAAAATGAGTGCTGCTTTTGGCGCCTTGTCCTAAGACAGGGTCTCAGCTTAGTTCTTTGGGAGACCTTTCTCTGGAAGCGGGAGGTAGGTGACTCAGGGACAGCTTTGTATTTCTGAACTCATCCTTCTTGAGTCACTTCTGTCCTGGTGCAGTGTCACTGCTTTAATGCCAATATACCTGCCACATCACCTGCCTTGATTTTCTCCTCTTGCTTAGTTCTAACTGCAGGCCATCTGCTGTGGCCTCATGCCTTCTTGCTGCTGTGTGTATGTCTGCCCTTTCCTCTGGTGCCTGTTGGATCTGCCTCTAGTGCCCCAGTTTATGCTCAAGTGGTCTGATTTTTGGAGCAGAGAATTCCAGGCAATGGAAGGATATGCCCTTGCAAATGAGAAAAAAAACCCCAAAACCTCCTACAAGATCAATGGATTTGTGTTAGTATAAAACAAATTTGAGGGAGAAGAATCTCCTTCCTTCCGCCACATCCCTCCGCCTTTTTCCCCAAGGTATTATAAACAGCAAAACTGCTTCTGGAAAGCACTATCCTGGAAAGCATTAAATGGCTTTCTGTGGCTACTTAAATTACAGCAGAGATCAATAGGGAACAGCACCACTTGTGCAGCAAAGAGTGAATGGCATGAACTTAACTTTCCCCCCCCTGCTGTGATGTATAGCATGCTGTGGCCCTCTTTCCACATCTTCTTCATACATGAGTGTCATTTCAGCCTTGATTTTTCCTGACTACCAACAAAAAAAGTACAGATTTCACCCTACTGAAGCAGCCCAAACCTCTGCTGCCATTCAGAAGGGGTGTCTCTTCCTAATCTGCTCTCGAAGCATGTTTGCTTGTTCACAGATCCCTTCACTGTAATGTATTTCACAATTGTCTTGTTACCTCTTATATGGCTCTACAGGGAGAATTGGATAAACTGAATTGATAGGCCGATATTAACGCTATGAGCTTCAACAAGGCCAAGTGCCAGGTCCTGCACTTGGGCCACAACAACCCCATGCATNGCTCTCTACAACTACTTGAAAGGACATTGTAGAGAGGTTGGTGCTGGTCTCTCTCACAGGTAATTAGCAATAGAACGAGAGGGAATGGCTTTAAGCTGCAACAGGGTAGGTTTAGACTGGACATTGGGAAAAAATTTTTCACAGAAAGAGCGGTCAGACACTGGAACAGGCTGCCCAGGGAAGTGGTTGAGTCCCCATCTCTGAATGTGTTTCAGAGTAATTTTGATGTGTTGGGGGATACTGTGTAGGGGAGAACTTTGTAGAGTGGGGATGATGATTGGACTCGATGTTCCCAAGGGCCTTTTCCAACCTGAATGATTCTCTGTTCCCCTGTATAAATCTGTGTGCTGATTTTGGAGCTGTATGGAGAAGAGAGATGAACTTCACATGCCTTCCCTTAGAGCAGTGCTGGCCACATGGGATACCATGCAAAGGAAAGTGGAACAGTCTTTAGAAGCTGGGAAAAAAATTAAAAGCATTGGTAAAGAAATGTGAGGCATTTGGTCCAATCTACCTATAAAAAAATGTGCCTTTGTAAATATCTTCTGTCTTAATTTTTTTAAGCTTGGACAGCATGGTTCCAACCAGGTTAACTTTTTTCCTTCAGAAGTTATTCATAGTAAAAATTGCAGTGGTTTTGAAGGCTGGATCGAACAGTGAGACAAATAAGAGTTACATTTTTATTTTGTGCATTATCATGTTGATCTAATTAAGTTTAATGATTCAATTATCCACTTACAGAAATTAATTACAAAACAGGCTCTAAAATGTCCAAGATGGGTTGTGTTGAGCCAGCAGCATGTTGTGGGATGAGATGAGTGAGACTGAGTCTCTCTCCATCTCTGTGCCTGTAGGAGAATTCTTTCCTCAGGATACAGAAGGCAGGAATGGAGAGCTTCAGTCTTGGACTTCAGTAGGAAACCTCCTGCCAGTCTGTTGTATTTAACATTCAGCTTTGCCTCGGGTAAAAGTGGGCTTGAGAACATTAAGTTGGGGAAAAGTTGGGGTTGGGGAAAAAGACTGAGGGGGGTTGGAGCTAATTGAGATGCAGCACTAAGGGCTCTTCACCTTTCTAGAGTACTTGGATGCTGCACAGAGAGGATTTACTGCAGAGATTTTGATCTGTAAAACACAAAATGCTCGTCTGTAGCAATGGTGCAGCTCATGTCAAGGGAATATGATGCAATAGATCGGAGTTAAATTAAAACTCCCTTCATGTATTTATAAATGAGGAGAGGTATCTGTTTTCATGCTTAGGTGAACTTGACACATACGAATGTATGAACTACAGTCTCTGGTGGTGGTGGTTATTTCAATAGTAAGTGGAAAATCCAGGGAGAGTGTGTTCCTGGAGAAACTGGATTATATACCATCTGCAGGGCCATACTGTACTCAGCAGAATAAAACCTATTCATGTACTGCCTGGCAGTTTTTCAGCATTAGCACTGAATGAAGTTGGGAGTTGTTGTGGGGTTGGGGTTTCTTTTGCTGATTTGGGGGTTGTTTCTTCTTGTCAGTAAAAGAAGCTAAGCATTGAATTGATTATTTGAATATTTAAAGGCTGCATCGTGCATCACCATGAATGCTGTGATCTTTAGAGGCACTGACAGCTTTCCCTCTGGCTGTTAACATGTCTGCTTTATACAACACAAATGTCAACATCACTACTCCTCTAATTAGAGCAGTAGGTCAAACAGCGTCTTTGTCTGTAGAAGAACCTGAGCCATTAGCCCTGTGAGGGAGAAGCCCCTTTGTTAAGCTTGGTATGTTTTTTTTTAAGGTTTGTTTTACCCTGTGACAACCTACAAATGCTGTTTTTCAGAGGGAGACGTTTTTGCTTACAGCAGGAAGAGAAATATGTGGAAGAGATTCTCCCTTAACCCTTTCAGCCCTTCCCCTGCACTGCAAAGCGAACCTTGCTCAGCAGTCCCAGCTCGCCGCCGGTCTGAGACCTGCGCAAGGTGGGGGTGCATTGGTTTGGTTTTGTTCAAACACAGGAAATGTGTGTTTCCAGGGAGAGTCCAAATGATAACAGTATTGTGAGCTGTGGAAGCTTATCAAGGTCGGGGAATATAGCGCTGTCTCTGAAATTTTTTTTCTGGTTAACTGATGCAAAGCAAAATTGTCGTGATCGCCCTCGGGCGGGTGCTCTACTGGAGGCACCAGTTTGGTTTTGCCTTTTCTGATTTGTTCTTGAGTAGAATTTAGCATCATTTCCATAATGATAAATCTTCTCTTGAATACCAAGAAACTAGTGGTGCCCATCTTGAATATTGAAAAGATGTGATTGCTATTTACAGTTTATCCCATTTTTTTTTTCTGACAGTGTCTTTGATTCTTTCTCTTTCAATGCACTACACATCCTGGTGACTGAAATTGCCGGTGGCGTTATGGAAATAGATTGAAAGTTATTTTAAAGTAGACATTGGTTTTAACATTCTTTATTTTTTAAATAATTTAAAAACATATTTTAAAGCATGTTTTTTTCTTTCTGTGATCTTGGCCTTCGGTGACTAAGTAGCTGGTGAGTCTCGAGTGGAAGTTCTTGGATTTCAGAACTGTAAGGTTTTTCCTTAGCGTAAGTAATGAGCAAATGAGCTAACACAGGAATGGGCTACTGTATACACTTCAATCCAGCCAGTTGTTTCTTTGGAAGGAGTGTGCCAGCAGTAGAACGGAGGCCAGAACTATCTTTCCTCCTTAAAGAAAAGCATGTTGAAGAACAGTGCCTAGGACAGACAGACAATTGGTGATTTGAGTCTGGTTTCTGTGTTTCATGTTCTTGTTAGCGTTTGGCACAACCACTTTGTGCTTCCTTGCTCCTGCCTGTTTCCCCCTTCCCTACAAGGATACCGTGACTCAGTACGGACCAGGGTGGGCGTGGGTAAATCCTTATGGATTAAATGCTCATTTGCCTGTACCCTTGAGCAAACCTGGAGCACGTGGGAGCACGGAAGGATAATAATCCATCATCTCTCCTCTAACCGCTGCTGGGCCACCCAGCGTGCCCAAAGCCTTGTAAGGCATCGACACTGGTGGGCATCTCCTTCTTGTCTCGGGCTGCTTGGTTCTGTTTTATCTCAAACCAGGACACTTCTGCATGTTGCCTCTGACCAGCAGTCCCAGTGCAGGTTGGGGTGCAATGCTTCCTCCAAGTGAGGATGAGATAGAGAGGTCTGCTCGCTGCCTTCCTGCTGCTGCCTGCCAAATGCACTGCTCGAATGCTTGGCCTCTCCCAGGAAAGGAGACCAGGTCCTGTCCATCCCTGAAAGATGTTGAAATGTGCTCTTCTGTTAGTGGGGGGAAAGCTCATCACAGACTGATTTGGTAGGGGAGAATCTGAAATGGCTGACATTGCTTGCAGTGTCAAAGTGAAAAAAGTCTCTTCTCCCTTTTGGCAGTGCCCCCCCCAAGCCCTGTGCTGTCTGGGGAACTGGAGCTGCTGCAGAGGGGAGGGTTGCCATTTGTTGAAGGAGCTGTGCTTTAATACCATGGGGCTTGTGGTTATTTTGGGGTTTTTTTTAATTATTATTATTTTTTAACATTTGCTCAGTGGCTGTCATTTTACAGAAAAAGCTGTTTATTCCCCTAGACAGAAGCTGTGTTTGCAAATTTATGTCACCCTTCTCTGAAGAGGCAGTGCTGCTTCTGCCAAATTAGCTGCAGCAGATATATGACCTGGAGGCTGCTCTTCAGTAGGCTGGAATTAAACCATCCAACATGCTTCCAACATAAACACTGCTCCTGTGAAGACGCTCAGGCAGAGAATACCAGATGCCAAGCCTCCCTTGGATTTCAGAGTGGTACCTAAAATACCTCTAGAAGTCTCAGTCTCACCGCTAAAAAACAAATAGAACTGAAATAATTGAACTTAGCTTACTTATTTTTTCGTTACTGCAGGACTGACTTATCAACTGATGTCTTTCAGTTAGGCTTTCCACTTCTTATTGAATATAAATTGAAGGATTAAAGGGTACTATTTTCTCATTTTTTCTTTTTTTCTTTATTTTTTTGTCAGAATAAGAATGTCCTTATGCGTGCACCAAAATACCGTAAATGGAAAGGATTAAACAATTTTGACTGGGTTTTCTGTGTAAAATAAGTCTTAAATGTAGACCATGTATAAGTATTACTGGTTTGCCTGAATAGTTTGGCTCATGTTGGCTTGGTACAAGTATAGCCTGTGAACTATTTTGGCTCTTGGTCAAGCGATGCTTTCTGCACCCCTGAACAAAAGAGGCACAGAGAGGGTCATGGATGGCTACCAAGTTGGCCAGTACCTTTAAGAATGGGTTGGGAGGCTCTGCTGTTTTGGAAACATGAATCTCTGCAGCTCACACTGAAGACACCGTGTTATCCACCCTGGCTCTACCCTAGTTATTGCTGGTAAACCTGCTTGGGAGGAGGCATTTCTTTCTCTGCCTTGCCCTGCAGTGCTGGCTCTCACATTGCTCCATGCAGGGCCTCTGAAGGCACACTTCGTTGCACACCATGTTACCCTTTATTGTAATGAGCTGGGTGCTCATTAGAGCATCACAGTTACAAACAGTGACACGATTTTGCTTGAGGAACGCCATAATAGTAGTCTGGTCCCTGGAAACTAAGCTTATCTCAGGCTGGTTTATGTCAAAATGTAAGTGATGGTACTGTCTTGAAACATCCAAAGGGGATGATGTGCAGATGAAAAAATGAAGGAAAATGTAAATCTACAATCCCCGGCTCATTCTCTCCTACCATCCTTCCAGCCCTCTGCCTCCTGGCTCTTAGGCGTCATGGGCCATACAGAGGGGCATTGCCCTCATACAGTGGTTTCAGAGACCTCCCATTCCAGCAGAGCCCACTCACTTCCCAGAGATCTCCAAGGATTTCCATCATACTAGTTTTTCCTGTTGAAAGTTTATGCAACTAATTAAATCAAGAGGTCACTGTTAATTTCAATTTCTTCTGATAAAACCATGGTCTGCCTCTCCTCTTTGGACACATGAGTGTTGGTACTACAGCATTTCCAGCCTGCTCATCGGCTCAGCTCTGCCTGCATCCTGCTTCTTGGTGCAGAAGGGCTCCATCCATGGAATTGCATTGGGTGGAACACTGGTGATCTGAGATGAGAACTGATGCACATAGAGCCTGCGTCATATTTCGGAATATGACTGAGATCACCCAGAGATAATGCCAGGTTTAAAGAGACTGATCCCCAAAACCTGTCTTGAAGAGATACTGGTAGCACCAGTGAAATGGAATTTGCAACAAAACTCTCTCTTTTCTGAACCTTATGCTCATCCAAGGATTTTTAATTCACCCAACACCCAGGTAGCAAAGCAAGTGTGGTACTTCTGTATCAGGGAATGATAGATCCCACAGGTGCCACAGCCAGTTTGCTGGGTGTGGATGTACAAACCGCTGAGTGAGCGGTATTCTCCCTGTTTTCTGGGTGTTTTCTATTAAAAACTGTGGTGCCTTGAGACGGCAAAGTCAGAGCTGGGCAGTGAGCCTGGCAGCAGTGAGCAGGGCAGCATGCATGGCAAGGGATGGCAGTACCAGAGTCAAACATGCCATAGACCAAGAGAGCATGCACAGAAACAAAGACATGGAAAATTGCGTGCATCAGCGGGTTTTGTCCTTAACTCTCAGTTTTAAAACGGTGTGAACCTAACTCTAAGTGGCAGTGGAAGTGAGAGACTGAGAGTAGTGAGGTATACAGCACAGCAAGTAATAGCTGTTGCTTTGTTCTGTTTTCCCTTTGCTCTTGTTCTGGGGCAGGCAGGAGGAGTCCTCAAGAGCAAAATGCCTCCGTCCAGAAAAGATACAGGGGAGGGATGGAAATCTAGACAAATGATAGAGTCCACTAGCTGTGTAACACCAAGCTGGAAGCTGGAAACTGTTCCCTGTGCAGGCTACCTGACCTTAAGGGTGAGGCATGGAGTCATAGAATCATGGAATGGTTTGAGTTGGAAGGGACCTAAAACAACATCTAATTCCAACCTCCCTGCCGTGGGGGGTTCCAACCTCCCAGTAGAGCAGGGAGGCTTTGTTTTCACACATCATGTATTTCAGAGGAGTGTTGCCTAAATTCACGGTCTGCTTTCCAGCTGTGGCTGTATTATTAAGTAAATAAGGACCATTGTCTGGGTGTTAGAAGCCAGTCAGCCTAAGCAGAAAGAGATGAGACAGGCAAGGAAGGCAGAAATATTGAAGAGAAAAGGCTTATGGCGAAAAATGCAGACAGTACTTAGGAAAGTGGTTCTTTGAAACTAATGCTCCCAACCCAGTTCCAGCACCCGTCACGGGAACACAAGCGGGATTTGAATAGGGGTCTCAGAGGTCAGTGTTTTTATCCATTAAGCTGTAACTGCCTAAACTGACTGTGCAGCCCAAGAGACAATTCAGAGCTTGGCCTGATTTGTATTCTGTTTGCACTTTGGGGAGTTGGTTTCAGCAGACCAAATAACGCTGTAACGTTGCTCAGCTGATAACACACCGATTATAAAGTTCACTGTGAGAGACCCTGCTGTGAACTGACTGAAGGTTTCTGCATCAATTTTGATTTTGGAAGGCTCTTCAGGGTGTAGAAAGAAGCCGGCAGGGATGTAGGTGAAGAGGTTGGAGGTTATGGCAATTTATTAAATCTTTCAAAAATCTTGTGTGTTTCTTGGATTCTTTTTCAATTAACAATTTAACCATAATACAGCTTTGGATGCTGACTTCCATATTCTTGTTGGGGTTGAGAAATTGCAGTTGCTGTACCTGAAGGAGGAATTTGCCTTTTGATCCCCCCTGGCTGTGGCTATTTGCGTTACTGTAGAGGCTGGACTGCCTTAACACTGGCCAAGTGGAAGATAGACTGCAGGTCATATGTTTCCCCTTCTTAGAGACACTCCACCACCTCAGCTCAGCCCTCATGAGTTCACCCTGGCAGATGGTGGAGCTTTAGGAAACAGTCAGGAAAAGGAAGGATGAGATACTTTGAAACTTCCCCCGTTCTCTGCGTCTGCCTCTCTCCTTTCTGCAGTTTATTGACTTGTGAGTGTTTTTTGGTTCTCTCTTTAACTTTTTTTTTTCCAAAACATTACATCACTTATGCAAAAGAACAGTTCTAAATATTTCAATGCTGTTATAATGAAATCAGTGTGCTGTTATCAAAAGCACGTCTTTACATACAGGCTATTGAACTCTCCCAGCCTGTATAATGGCTCAAGGGCTAGACTTTTATGTTAAGCTTTGGATGGGAGGGTTATCTTTTGACAAGTCTGTCAGAAGCTCTGACAAAAAACTTACATGCTTTAGGCAGTAAAAAAAAAAACAAAAAAACAACCACCAGAGAGCTACAAAGTAAATTTTTGAAATGAAGTCTGTAATTCCCAATACAAAGGAAAGGTCAAGGTGGAGAATATGGGAACTATATGGAACTTTCACCCTTATGAGCTCTAACTTACCGAGTGTAGATTTGAAACCAAAGGAATTTACATGGGCTTTTTTTTACAGCTCAGCAGCACAGAATAACTTAGTCTTACATTTCTTGTGGTTATTCAGAGGTGATTTGGTTATTTATTTTTCTTAATCAACATTAACTCAAGGAAAACTCATTCCACCCCACTTCTTTTAAATTGTTATAGCTTTCCAAGTTGGCAGAAGGGCTCTAAATTTCTAGTGTACAGTTTCAAAATTGTACTGAAAATTGCTTTGCCTTATTTTTCTTTTTATTTTTATTTCTATTTTTATTTTTTACCTCAGCAATTTTCCAGTCATGATACATTTCACTCTGGTGGACACTGTGGCACAGCAGAAATAAAGCATGCTGCTTCACAAAATCCTGACATTTTACTAGACCTGCTTCCTTTGGGGCCTCAGACAAAGAGTCTGTTTTACTTGTCATCTTCTCATGCTATGTTCTCTGAAGCAAGGTATGCATGGCACAATCCACTGGGGTATGGAAAGAAGGTTTTAAAACTTCAGTAGTACATGTATATAACTTAAATATATATTGGGGTGCATAAAGTTTTTTATTGATAGGGGTGTGCAGTCAGAAAAGTTTGGAGACCATTGTTCCAGTGACTTTTTAGCTCATCTGTAAGAATCATGAAAGAATCATTGTCAACTCTGACTTGTGAAAATTGCAACAAACCGTAAGAAAGTTTTCTCCGTGTTGTGGAGACGTGTGATTTCATAGCAACTCTTAAACCTGCGACATGGCCATCAAGATTGATGGTGATCGTTCTTCATGCTGGTCCCAATGCATCCTTCATGATCACTTTCCAGCAGTTTTGCACCTTTAGGTTTTGTTGTTAAGTGAAATTGCTTTCTGTCGTGATTTCAGCCAAATTTAGCAAAACCAGACTGACAGATGGCACTTCCTCCTCCCCCCAGAAAGAGAGAAGAGGAAGAGGTAAGGAGATTTACGAGTTTAGAATTAACTAAACTACTTTAATGAAGTATTAATACTAAAATTAAAAAAAAATTAAAAAAAATGAAATAGATACAATATATACCAAACCATATCGAGTTCCCAGGATGACTAACATCACCAGCAGGCACAGGGAAAAGTCCTAGACTGGACTCGGCGACTGACAGGAGCTGGATTCCAGATCTGGAGTCAGGAATGCTCGGATCAGGTTCAAAGGCAGACAAACAGACAGGGTCTTCCTCAGATGCTGGCCATTGCAGGAAGAGAGTTGACCCTTTGATCTCTCAGCTTTTATACGGAGCATGATGGGGATGGGATGGAATACCTTGTTGGTCAGTTTTGGGTCACTTGTCCTGTCTGCTCCTCCCTACAGGTGTGAGCCCTCTACGCTTTTCCACTTCCAACCCTCCAACGGGGCAAATAATGAAATTACCTGACCTTGCTTTTTCTAACAATAAGTATAATCAAAGGCCTCTCTGCACACCGTTCCTTGGAATAATCAGGTCTTATCACTGTGAGAGTGAACAGTTTCTGAACAATATGCTGTTAATTTCAGAGCTTAGTTAGCTAGAAGAGACCCTGCTAAAAAAGTAAAATTTGTTCTGTTTTATCCCAAACCAGGACGTTTTCATAAAATTTAATGAAATCAGTGACAGGTTATATGTAGCCAAAATATACTGTCTGAAGTGCTTTTTCTAGAAATTAAGTCCTGGATAACATTACAAATAAACATTGGTGGTGAAATGATACTATATTTGGCAAATAGCTTGAAGCTGATTTTAAAAGGCACTTTGCATGCCACTGCGGAGGCTTTGGTGGTCATTAGCTACACAGAGATTCTTGTAAGCTGAGATTCTCGCTACCAACCTCTTACTTCTTTGCCTTCCTGAGGAAATAAAGCTTATGAGGTTGCTTTACCCTTCTGCCTGTCCCATTCTTTTCCTTCTCTCTACCACCTTCCCGGTAGCTGACCAGCAGACTCAGAAGTGTCAGCCTGGTTTGGCAGAGGGGTAAAAGTCAACTGGTTTGTGAGACTCAACAAGTGGATGGAGAGGAGGGTGATTTAAAATGCAGCCCTTCCCGAGGTGAAGGCAGCGTGTGATCTGGTTGACCAGCTGCTCCCTGGCAACATGCACGTGTTGCGTAGCTGGCCATTTAGTAGACATGTAACTCCCAAGAAGAGGGGCTATACGGTGCCTTTGCCTGATGGAAATATCACAGGAGACATATCACCATCATGAACGTCACTTTGAAAGGGGTAAGGAAGATCACAAGGGGAAAAAGAGTACAAATCACGGGAAAGCAAGAATACTGCTGCCATTATTCGAAATAGTCTTTCCTTTCCTCTTTGGTGTCTTGTGCATTGCAAGCACGTGCAGCTTCATTTAGCTTCAATTTAGAAAAATACGTAGTCATCTTGCAATATTCCAAATATTGCACGCAAACAAGTCTGGTGCACAAATGTGCTCAGAGGTCCTGTTTCAATTTTGGCACTCATCAAAGATTTTTATCTGCCAGGCAATCGGGACAAATCTTTGCCAAGAAATAATGGAAGGAGGGAAAAGGGGGAAAGGAAGAGGCTGCCAGGATAATTTTTGTTTTATTAAGAATTGTTAGTAGCTTTGGACAAAGGATTTGCTTACTGCACATCTGCATTCACTAGCTCTCCTTGTGTTTCCTTTTACTAAAACAAAGTGAAAATTACTTTTCTTGTGAAATTTAGGGGGGGAAAAAAAACCCACTGATTACAGCATGTTGATATACAGATTTTTGAGTACAGTTCATTTACATTTGGTGCTGTTTTATGCCCACCTTGAAGAGGGCTGTAGCTTTACTGTGATGGACAGGTACAAATGACCAGGTTCACCATGTTCTTTCTTTTTTTTATCAGAATGAAGATACTTAGTCTAAATACATACTGTGACTCGGTTGTACAGACTGGTTTTTGTGCCCAGGTGTAACTTGCTATTTTTCCTAGTTGAAGCATATCTGAAAACATCAAGGCCACATCCATTGTCCCTCCTTATCAGTGCAGACAAGAGATTTAAGATGAGGCTCCCGTAGCCCGGTATCATTTACCTTGTTTTAATGGTATCATTTACCTTGTTTTAATGCCTGACTCGTGACACAAGTGATATAAAAGATAAGTTTCTGCTGCAGCTGAGATTGGGAGGTTTTCCACCAACATCAGCAAGGATGAAGCTGGTCAAGTCATGTAACACTAACTCAGCAAGTTATAAGGGTTTATTTTAAAAGACGCTACTTAACTGCTATAAGACATGAATGAAGTGGAAGGAATATGGATGCTCTAGTATTGTTACAGGAGAGAGCTTCCCTGTGAGTCTGCTCCACCATGGTTACATGGTAGTGAAAGATCATAGAATCACAGAATCACAGAATGGTCCAGGCTGTAAGGGACCTCTAGGGTCATCTAGTCCGACCTCTCCACAGTCAGCAGGGACACCCCCAACTAGACCAGGTTGCCCAGGGCCTCATCGAGCCTCACCTTTAATATCTCCAGGGAAGGGGCCTCAACCACCTCCCTGGGCAACCTGTTCCAGTGCTCAGCCATCCTCATAGTAAAGAACGTATTTATTTATTCACACCTAAAGATGTGGTGAGTCAAAGTGACAAACTGCTGACCATACCCAGTACACCTTCAGGGATCCTTCTACAAGTTGAAGTTCCCCTTTGTCCATACTATTATTTCCAGCCTGTGTTATTCTGAGAAGCACAAATATCAGAAAGAAGTGTAGAAACAAGGCCAGGCATTCTTCATCTTGATGCAAACCTAGTCTCTCATCCTTCTGTGACCTCAACAAATGCCACCCTAGCGCATCTTTCTTCCCTCAGAAGATCATCAGCGTTTGCAGCTGTCCTGTGCAGCACAGCCTTCACTTTGCTCTTCTGCTTTGGGCCCTGATTTTTAAGGAATGGCGTTGCTGTCTTGAAAAGTGTTTTCCCAGTGAATATCAAATGTTCTCTGTCTGGTAACCTGAACATCAGAGAACTGCAAGTAATAAAAATACAGTTAAATGTCATTTCTCATCATTTTTTTGTCAGCTGCTTCTGCTCCAGTCTCTTAAGCTGTTTTTATATGCCTTCTCTTCACTCCAGCATCCCTTGCGTCAGGAAGCCTCTCCTTATCTTCACACCTGCCAGGCTGAACCCATCCACCCACGTCCCTCTAAAAGGTTTATAATAAAAACACTTCCACTGGGTTGTGGTGCCCACAAGGTGCTAGAGAGGTGTCTCATGATGCAAGTGTTTTGTCTGATCGGTAAAACATGATGTTTGAATTCCTTTACTTAGTACATTATGTAAGAAAGGTTAGTACCAGAAATGAGCAAGTACAAATTTTGAGCAAGAAGCTCCTAATCTCTCTTTGAGACTATAGTAAAGTTGGTGTTTCTTGTTTTAAAACCAAACCCCAGAAATTTATGTGACCTCACTGTAAATTAGGAGCTGTGAAAAATCATGTATGCTGTTCAAATGACCACTCGGTATAGGTCTCGAAAGCACTTGTGATAAGCTGTTTATGAAAATCTAAGCAAGACGCAAGCTGAAAGTGAAAGCACATCTGCAGTGTTGGAGGATAGCATATGCTTGGTGACATAAATAGGAGAACATTTTTCAGCTGATACCATGGGTAAGTTCACATTGACCATTGCTAATGGCTCTTTAGATCAAGGTCATTGATTTGCTATAACAAGAAAAACAGTTATGTGGGAAAGCTAAGTACACCCCTTCAAATCTGCCATATAGAAGAGGGTTTGTAATAGTGTATACTCTAATTATCAGCCTCTGGAAAAGAGAGGTGATGGTAAGACTCATCTGAAGCTCCTGATGGGAGCAGTAACTGCTCTTTGCCTGCTGCTGGAGCAGGTGTTGGTGGTGTGGCTGGTTCTAGCTATAAGCAAGGAGGTGCTTTTTTCCTGCAGCAGGGAGATGCTGGTGTCTGCCATGAGACTGCTGACATGGAGACTTAGAGGATACGGTCTTTTGCACCACTGGCTGCACTGAAACAACTTGGAAATGTTTGTTTAATAAGGACTGTAAAATGTCCCAGGCACTCGGGACTCTTAAGTACTTTCATACTTTCAGGGTAACTTTTTCTGGCAAACTTTGATTGTATTAAATAAATTTCCCATGACATCATAATGCTCCATTTGTTACAAATGTGCTGATTTGCGGATGTGCAATTAGCTGACTCAAGCAAAAACAAAAAAAAGAAAAGCATTATAGATATCCTGTGTATGAAGTGGCAGTTTATTTCTCTCCATATGGTCTATAACTTGTTCCGTGCTGCTTAACGTGAGGTCTGGGCTTACTGCCCATTGCTCATCACAGTTTATAGAGAGGAAAATTGAAGGCAGCCAGAGAGTTAATTCTTTGCAATACAGTTATTTCCTTAATGCAATACCTAATCTGTTTGCATCAGCCAAAATAAATAGATGCTCCCTTGAAAGCAGGGTAGTCCTGACTGTTCTCTCTGCAGAGTGAGAGGGTGAGATGAAATGGTCTTAGGAAAGGGCACTGCGTGAATCAGGGGCTTCCCAAAAGGAAAAAAATATAAGGCTCCCCAAATCTTGCATAACTCAGGTCCTTTAAAAGATTTGGTTGTGGGATTATTGGGTTTTTTCTGCCATATGTTTATCTATCACTACTTACCAAGGGTTAAGTCTTGTCTCTTTCAAGTCCATGGCAAGACTTCCTTGGACCTCAGCAGTGAAGGGATTGCATCCTAAATTACCAGTCTCAAGACAACTCTCGTTTGTGAAATATGCTCAGTGCGGAACAATTGTTTTGCTGTCAAAGCAGCAGTTAACACCTTTCCTCATTGCACGTTCTCAGCTCTTGAAATACTAAGTAAGTATTTTCTACTCTACAGTGTCTCCTGCTCCTTAAAAATAAGTGAAGAGCATGAAAAAAAGATTAGAGAGAGTGATTGCATATACATATATAGGGTTAAACTTTCTGAGGGCCAGGCTTTTTTTTTTTTTGTCTTATCAGCATGTTTAACAGTTGCAAATCTCAGTGTATGAGGAAATGTTTTACATTCAAAGGCTATTAACAGCTGTGAAATTAGTTTTGCAATTCTGAATATCTGACTGCATGTTTTATGTGCTGTTATGTAGCATTTTTGCATAAATTCATACAATTTTCTTATAGTTCATGAAATTTGAGTGTACGGTTTCAGTGTGAACTTTCAGATTTCTTAATCATGAGGTTATTAAACACATGACATTGCCATATGCAAATCTTGAATTTTGTGCAGTATAATAAGATGCCTTTTTGGAGTAATACTGAATTAAACCAATAGATACACATGTATAAAAATTATTTGGAAGGAAATATATGCTTACTAAGAAAAAAGAAAGTTTTAATTGAGTCTGCCTTCAAATAGCTCTTAGATGGTTACAGTTTTATTTTTGTATTATGATTGTAATAATCTTTTTAGAGTATAGACAACTCATTCTACAGTGCATCTTCATTTCATTCTTAAAAATTATCCGGGTTTTGTATTTGGAGATGAGTCAACTCGAGACCGAGATGCTCAACTTTCTGCATGTAGTCTGCAGCTCTAAGGACTGAAAATATATAACGTTACTGTCTCATACAGATTGTATTTTCTTTGGAAATGAAACTCTCTAAACGAAAGTGAATACAGTACCTGGATGTCTTTGGAACATGAAGGGCTAGTACATAGCCAGCAGACATGCTGCTCAGAAACCTGTGGGAATATTCACACAATTGCAATGAAAGCTTTGCTTCTGTGTTCAGGAATCCCGATCTTCTCACACAGATCTCAACACATGACTGAAATAAGCTGTTTATCTGGCATATGGTCCTTTGTGAGGACCGGATGGAAATCAGCTACTGGGTCTTATTTGTGATTTGTCCTGGGGTGCTGTTTCCTCCTAAATACTCCCTTTCTAGTCCAGGGCCGTGGAGGCATCTTAGCAATGCAAAGGGGTGATTAGATGCACTGTTGTTGGAATGTATGCTCTAGTGATTAATGAAATGAATTTGGCTTATGACGGGTGCACTGAGAGGCAGTGCTGGGCTTTGTCCTGCTCACTGTCACTGTTTCCTGAGGTGACGCTGTCAGTAGTGACCTGCTCATTGCTGTGCTTTGGGCACGCACAGTTGGAGGGAGGTTGGTGTTTTTCAGGTGTGCTCGAAGGTGGTTGTGCTCAGGAGGATGAAATATTTAAAACCAGATTATTCCAACTGATATTATTGTAGCTGATATTTCTGTGTAAGGAGAATCATATCTGCTTGGTTTAGCAGAAAAACTATTCTGACATCTAATTGCTGTTTTCTTTCCCCAAAACGAGTGACCATATTTGTTCCAGACACATGAAATCAGAGGAATAAAAAGGCTGCTCAGATCTTTCCTTATAGTCCATCTTCCTGCATCCCTAGGCCTAGAACAGCAGAGCCAGTGTGGCTTATGTGGGCAATTAGTGATTTGAGTCTGTAGTTATTTGGAGATGCATTTTTCAGGTTATAACATTCTTTTCTAATCCATGCAGTAAAGTACTGTTTACACAGACAAGCTCTACAATAATAGTCTAAGCAGTCTATAAGCTATACACGGGAATTGGCACTTGAATCCAAATAAAGTCGAGCTTTAAATTAATGAAAAGCAGGATTTTTTGAGTGAAAGAAGGTAGTGCCCAAAATCCACCCAGATCTCAAAGCAGAAAGGTGTGGTATCAGGAATGCACAGCCAAACTGAAATCCCAGAAAAGTGATAATGAATAAAATTTTTCATTAAACGGGGAAAGAAGAAAAAAAAAAAAAGACATGAGAATACACAACAGAGAAAGCTTTGCTTAAATGTCAGTGAGAACTTTATTTCTTGCTGGGTTTTAAACTTCCCCCATCAGTTGAAAACTGAAGCCTTCAGTCATACAGAGATTTACTGCAGAGGGATCAGAAGCTGCAGCTGAACGGGTGGTGCACTAGGAACCATCAAATTTACCAGATTTTGACACCCATGTTTTTCCTAGGTGCCATTTCACCAGTAGTTACTGCAGAGCTTCCAGTTGGACCACAAAAGTGATCTTTTATGATAGGAAAAACAGTGAATGTGAAGAGCACCCTGTTGCTCTGCTCAGGTAAAGCAGCATTTGTAGCCCTTGCTCCCTACCAGAAACTGCACTGAAAAGTTGATGGCCCGATTCATGATCACTAAGCCCAAGACAGCCTCTGACCACCCTGTCTCCCGCTAGTCCTTCTATGTTTGTGAACAGTAGGTCTAGTGAGGTGCCCTCCCCTGGTAAGCTCACCTACCAGGTGTGTCAGGAAGTTATCTCCCATACACTCAAGGAACCTCCTAGCCTACCTGGTCTCTGCTCTGACAGTCATCCCACCATTTTTCTGTGATGGCAACTATGTCATAGCTGCACAATGGCGTCCAGCTCATCCTTTTTGTTGCCCATGTTACATGCATTAGTGTAGATGCACTTGAGCTGGGCTACAGATTTCACCCCCATCTTTGGCCCTTTATCTCTGGGCTCACTACTAGTGGACCTGGTTTTATCCTCTTCCCCCCCTCGATTCTAGTTTAAAGCCCTGTCCATGAGCCTTGCTAACTCTCAGCCTTTAAGGATGTAAAGTTGTCAGGCAGGGAGTGCTCATGATGGCCCAAGCTGGGAAGAAGCAATTGGGATTTCTGACTACATCCAGCAGGTTTATTCTGCAGTTGTTTGCATTTTGTATTTGCACTGTCCGTGTTTGAGTAATGACAGATAACAGGTGGCATATTTAGACGCATTAAGAGAACTGGTGCACGCTCTGACAACACCACACATTTTACATGTGAAAATGGGAAGAAAATCCCGGCTTTCTCCACTTGCAACCAGAGCATGGCATGGTTCATCCAGTTCGCCCTGTGGTGCTTTTCTGACACTAATTCTCCCTCTTA
This sequence comes from Nycticryphes semicollaris, assembly GCA_013400055.1. Taxonomy (NCBI): domain Eukaryota; kingdom Metazoa; phylum Chordata; class Aves; order Charadriiformes; family Rostratulidae; genus Nycticryphes; species Nycticryphes semicollaris. The sequence continues at coordinate 127,495 of VXBJ01002874.1, read as the reverse complement.
TTTTAATCTACTTGTGCCATAATGCACCCATGCCCTGAGGTGAAGACTGGACAGCGTCTACAGGTGTTCGCATCCATGTGTACAAGTTTGCCAAACCAAGAAATGGGGAGAAAAGAAGGATGATCTGTCTTGAGGGTCTGTCACCTCTAAGAGGGAGCCTATCAAAACTCCGGCAGTTTTACCCCAGGGAAGGTCGCAGTAAAGTATTAGTTGGCTGTTCAAGACCTATGCTCCTTTATTTTTATTAGAATATTTTTAATTATAATTCTTAAATTTGCAAAGTTTCAGTAGGCCTTCTTGCTGCCATGGCCAAGTGGCAACGCCAAATTGACAGAGCACCTGAGCGGGCAAAGAAGAATGTGCAGAGACAGCAAGGGAGGTGGAAGCGCTTTTGGGGGGCAAACCCAACCTCCATGTTAACAGGAACATGGATGCATGCAAACACATATGTAGGCAGCTCATGGCAGGGTGGAAATAAAGGCTTGTAGTCTCTCAAGGGTCTCCTGTGGGCACAGCACGGTGAAGGAGACTTTGTTTTGCAAGGCACTCCAATTGAAAAAGAGACAGGATGGTACACAGAACTGTCTGTCTGAAAGGCAGTAGCAGATGGAATGTCTTCTACAGCAGAAGCTGTGAGATAAGGTATCCTGCTCCTTATGGCTGTGATCTCTGCAGTGGTTACTCCAAGCCAAATCCTACATGGTTTGTGGGAGCCTTAGCACGGGGCAGGCAGGAGAGCAGGGGAGAGGTGACAAAGTCTTCTCTATATTGTCTACAGATGCCAGCTGGCTGGGGGACTGCCTGCTGCTTTGCCAAACAGAGGTGTCTCCCAGCTGCTGGAGATCACAGAATCACAGAATATCAGGGATTGGAAGGGACCTTGAAAAATCATCTAGTCCAATTTCCCTGCCAGAGGAGGAACACCTAGATCAGGTCGCACAGGAACATGTCCAAGCAGGTTTTGAATGTTTCCAGAGAAGGAGACTCCACAACTTCTCTGGGCAGCCCGTTCCAGTGTTCTGATACGCTCACCATGAGGAAGTTTTTCCTCATATTTAAGTGGAATCTCCTGTCTTACAGCTTGCACTTATTGCCTCTTGTCTTATCACTGGATGCCACTGAGAAGAGCCTGGCTCCATCCTCCTGATACTCACCTTTTACATATTAATAAACATTAATGAGGTCACCCCTCGGTCTCCTCCAAGCTAAAGAGACTCAGCTCCCTCAGTCTTTCCTCATATGGGAGGTGCTCCACACCCTTAATCATCTTTGTGGCTCTGCGATGTGATCTGTGTCATCGTCCTGTGATGGAAGGAGGGCACACACTGCTTACCCACTCCTTGGAGCAAATTTTTGTCTTGTTTTTTTAAATGTTGGAGATTTCTCCCATAGAATCATAAAATGGTTTGGGTTGGAAGGGACCTTAAAGATCATGGAGTTCCAACCCTCCTGCCATGGACAGGGACACCTCCCACTAGAGCAGGTTGCTCAAAGCCCCATCCAGACTGGCCTTGAACACCTCCAGGGATGGGGCAGCCACAACTTCTCTGGGCAACCTGTTCCAGTACCTCACCACCTGCAGAGTAACAAATTCCAGTTTAAAACCATAACCCCTCATTCTATTGCTATACTCCCTGATGAAGATTCCCTCCCATCTTTTCTGTAGGACCCCTTCAGATACTGGAAGTCTTCTGTTAGGTCTCCCCAGAGCCTTCTCTTTTCCAGACTCAACAAGCCCAATTCTCTCAGCCTGTCTTCATAGGAGAGATGCTCCAGCCCTCTGATCATCTTTGTGGCCCTTCTCACAACTCGCTCCAACATGTCTATATCCTTGATCAATTACCTCCTCCTGTGAAGGTGTGTTTCTTGTTGATACATTTATGGTGACGCCCCAAGTATGATGACAGGGTTGGAGAGCAACCACTCTGGCTGGACCCTGAGTTAACCAGGTGTGAGGCAGCTCCCATCCCAAGCCTGTAGTGCCATGGGAGATGAGAGTCAGCCTGCAGCATCCAGGGCTCTACTGGGCTCTCTAATTCATTCTAACAAGAATTAGCCCGTGTTAATTCAAGTTTTAGGCTGGAGGTGGCCCCCAGCCAGCCGGCAGCCAATGCCTGGTTGGCAGCAAGGTGAGACGGGGGCCCTTGGTACTGACGGGGCCCACGGGTTCAGTTTGGCACAGTGCAAACACCCATGCCATAAATGAATAATGGCAATTTTTTTTCTGTGTCTGTGGTTTGTTTGCTTTTGCTTTTTCTTGGACAGTGAACCCATGCCTTTAGAAAATAAGCAAAATGTTTTTAATATCCATGCCACCAATGAGGCAAGGCGGTGCATCTAATCTTAATCTATATTGTTTGGACTTTCGTTCAGTAAATCGGCTGAACGAAAGAATACATTTCTTCTTTAAAGTTCCTTCTCCGCCCCTGCCATACCAGCAAGTGTTGCTTCCTGCCCTTCTGCTCTCTCAAAGGACGCTTCCCTTTCCTGTTTGGGTTACAAGCCTTCATGAGAGTTCATGGTTTGTCTCCCTGCCAAGTTTGTCTTCTGCTCTGCGACCAGGTGAAACAGCCTGTTTGGGTTTAAGCTCACGTGCTGGACTTGAGCGTGTACTCCTGTGGGATTACCTGGCCAGGGCTTCCTCCATGGCAGGCACGTAAGTATCCGGGGACCGTGCAGGATGGCAGGGAATTTGTTGACCCGTGTTAATGTGACTGGATGGGAAGGGGACCGTGTATTGTCATATAGGCAGAAGATCTGTGGTTTGGTTAACTTATAATTGTATAAATTATAATTGTATAAAATGCTAATTGAGCTTTTATGGCAATGCTACATTCATATGCATCCCCTGGCAGTGAGGGAGAGGCTGACTTTGTGGACCGAGCCTCCTTCATTCCTGGTCTGCCTCTGTCAGCTCCAGGGAAATTGTCACAGGCTTATTTGCATTTCTTCTGGGATTGAAGGGAAACCAAAGCAAAGCAACACTGGCCTTACTGAAAGTCCTTTATGTTGATTTCCTGTATTCACTTATGAGTCCCTCTCCTGATTATTAGTTACGATTATGATCTTTCAAAGCCTTTGTTTAAGGTATTGTTCTCCTGGAATATGGATATAACTGGTCCATGAGTGAGAGCCCTCAGTCATGTATTTTCACTTGACAGTTCAGTTTTGAGTTTTGCAAAATGCATATTTTACAAGATTAGCAACTTCTTGTTTTTATTTCTGTAATTTGAGGGTGAAGGGAAGTAGTTTATATTAATAGCGACCTGATCTAGTAAAGTTGCTTTTTCACTGCTTTTTGAGTAACTGAGTTCATAGTGCTTCCCCAGGCCATTTACTCCACTTATTTTTAGGAACTTCTAAACATTTACTTGATACTTATTTTGGGGAACTCCCAAAGTATATCTTCAAGGCGGTATGCAAAATCTGAAAGTGAACCACACTTTATTGCAGAAAGAAGTGTTGCATGAATCAAAACGTTCACAGATCAGTGGAGTTTCTCCATCAGGAGGTATCAATGACCCTACCTCGTTGGAGCAAGTGGAAGTTGAAGGGAAGGTTTCCCAGAGCATGGCAAAGCTCTTTGAGTCTGGCTGCCTGGCAGCGATGTCACTTCTCTGAATCACTGGACTTCCTCTATGAAATACCTTTTGCCAAGTGGTTCTCTTGAAGCATTTTTTTTTTTTTAAATGTTGAGTTGAGATACTGACAACTGGAGTTCCCCTTAGAATCATTTACATTCTTACACTTCGGTTTGCAAAGCATACCAGAAAAGTGATGGGTTAAAATTAACTCCATCACCTAGTTTCAAAATCTCAGCAATATAAACTACACAGATGTGCCGGCTTACAAGGGCATCAATCTGCAGCCACTCCGCTGGCCCTAAATCTCTGCTGATTGACAGATGTGCTATTTAAATGCCACGGTAGACACTGAGAGGTCAGGGTGGACTTTTCTCTGGCAGTGCTGAGGACTGAGCTGTTCTGCCAGTCAGGCCCAGGTGGAACAACTTTTCCACTGCGTTATCATTTTGCATAATTTATTTTTTTATGCGTTTCTACTCACTTTTCCCATGCGCAAGAGCACTAAGGGGTGACAGAAGGTTATGCAAGCTTTTCTGGTCATGCCAGGATTGTATGCATGTTCCCAAATTTAGCAGATCATCTCCCAAAGTTCTGGCTTAGGGTGAGATCTGGGTGCCTTATAAACTGTCCCTTTTTCAGTTTTCAGCTGAAGTACCTGCCATGGGTGTCTGCAGGTGAAATGGTGTTCATCTTATTTTTGTTAATGCTGTAGGTACCAGTATTTCCATTTCCTGCTCTGTAAAATACATATTTATCTTGCAGGTGTGTCATGACTTTATTTAACAGCGTAAGTCTTTTTGAGAGCTGTTTATGGAAGGAGCTTTGTATTTGCAGTATTTTCTTCTAATTATTTAATATTAAGCTCTTTAGATGCTGAACTTTTAACAGTGGAGAAAGGTGGTGGCCAGGCACCTGCACAAAAGGCTCATCTCCCACTGGTGATGCAGCCAAATCCCAGCACCAAAGGCAGATCTTCAATGTCTGCTTGTGAGTTGAGCAGGAGACCAGAAAAACAGCAGCTCCTCCAGGAACTGTGCTTCAGTTCAGGCTGGCTGGTGGCAAGGGCTTCCCTGTGGTGGAGGTCTCTGTGCACAAGTAGGAGTGAGTCCAAATTGAGGACGGCTGACCTCTGGGTCTATGGGTTGGCGTTTCAGGGGGTCCCATGGAATGGGACTCAAAAGCAAATGGAGATAGTGGTTGTGGCACCTTCATATTATACATGAAACCATGGCCGATTCAGTGGACAAGTAGAGTGAGATGTGTTAAATGGCTTATTGAGTTATCATGCACGTTCTTTGTACTGAGCTGAGGGTTTTGTTCACAGGTAGGACAAGCAAAGAAGTAGTAACAATTTCTGACACCAACAAGGATTGTTAGATCAGTCAAAAATATTTTTTAATTATTAATCATTTAAAGAGGAGGCAATGGGTGGGAAATGGATATTTTAATGAAAAGATAAATTATTCTAAGAGTCACTGTTTGCATTTCCAAAGAATACTAGAAGACAGCTCATTTGAAGGTAAGAGAATCATGGGCGAAAGAATCATGAGCAGCCGAAACAAGCTAGATCCATAATAGGTTCAAAGCATGATAGCTTGACTTTTTTCAGGGAAGCTTTCATGGTTTATGCAAAATGAATGTCTGCCCTGAGGAAACAGTTGTGTCTGTAATTATAAAGGACAGTGGAAGTCTCCTGGTCCAGCTGGCACGCTGGACTAGAGCCCACAGAATTAGGTGTTCAACCCTGACATTGGTTAGTTGCAATCATTTGTTGCACCTTTTGTACGCGTGATTTGGTGACACTCAAGAAGCCGTATGACATTGCTCTGGATCACCGAGAAAGTATTTTAAACCTCTCCCATTACCCCCAGAGAGTTGATCTGGGTGGGCTGGTGTTGGACGTGGGGCCTGGGGTAGGGCTGGGATAACCCTGCACCATGGCAGGCTCTGCACCCCGCTGCAGGGTCGATGTGCTCAGGGACTCAGTACCACACTTGGCAAAAGTTTTATTCGGAAGATACCTTCTAAGTAGAGAAAGCAGGTCAATAAAGGAGCAGTGCAGCTTGGCCTCTTGTCTTTTTCTCAGTCTGGGCCCGGAGAGAAAAGCCTTGGAGACCCTTCAGAATCTTTCTAACGAACGCTTGCCTCCAAACATTTGTTTTTCTGCTTATTCTCTATGACAAGTCTTTTGTGGTTCCTTCCTGAGCTTTTTGGTTGTATATGTGGATAACCCACCAGGCTAGTCAGAGTGAAGCGGGAGGACTTTACCCAATCTATGGCTCTCCCACTTCAGCCTGCGCAGTCATTTCTGTCATTTCATTTCCCCTTATGTTTCCTCCTCCTATTTAATTAGTTACAGTCAGCCAGGTAATGTCAAACAGCCCCAGCAAGCCTCATGTGATAATTCACAAAAAGTACAGTTTTTTTTCCCTAAGACTCCTTGTGTTGTCTTTTCCATAATTGTCCGCGGCTGTCTTTTGGCTATGAGACCTTGGTAATCATAAATTTACTAAAAGCCAGGAAGAAAGGACTGCATTTTTCCAGTTCTGCACAGATGGAAGTGGAGATTTCAGGATGAAGCTGCCTCTATTGCAGCGCTGTCTCAAAGTACAGCTTCCTTTCTACCCCTAACTGCTCTCCCCGAATTCAGCAGTCTCTGTGCCTTAAACGTTAGATTTAAGCTTGATGTGACTCATTTGGGGCTGGAAGTGCTGCTGAGCTAGCAAAAGCAAGGAGAGTACAGAAGATCTGCATGACCAGACCAAGCATGCCATGCAGCCCAGGCACTCTGCTCGGCTGCAAATCTTACCAGGGCTGGGCAACAAGGGTCCATGCTGACCCTTTCAAGAAGGGTGGACTCCAAATTAGCTAATCCGCTGGTTTGTGGAGACGAATCCTAAATAAAGAGATGGAAGACAGCGGATCAAAAGGGATTACGCAAAATGAAGCAAACAATAGCACCTGCACACGTGTGTATATATATATATATATTGCATGTGAATGTTACGTGAAAAATTAGTAGGGGAATTAGAACTATTTGGGAAGGTTTGTGAAACAATGAATCTTCTCCAACTGCCATTTTTCAGTAACTTTTGTGTATTCATAGGAAAATAAGGCAAATTCTAGAAGCTGCACTCATGACTTTGTGTATAAATACTGATATCTGCCAGACTCTTCTCATGGAGAAGGAATGTGACTGCACAGTAGCATAACTAAACCCTCTATTTACTACCTGTGATGTGTAGTTGACATAAATATCAATGGTATACAGTCCCAAAAACAACAGAAAATTTGCTGGAGCTTTGTGAAAACAATGTTGCTTGATTTACACTGAAAGTAGTGGGGCTCCAAAGAGGAGTAATAAAGAGGTTCTCACCGGCCTTTATAAGAGGAACGTTTTCTGGACTGTTTTCAGGGAAGCCCCTTAAAGTGGCAGTGGGAGAGTTGTGCTTTTTGCGAGTAGGACGAGTAAAGAGTCTTCAGGCATAAAGAGTTACACCTTCATTTAGGGTGAGACAGCAAGCTAGCAGTGGGTCCCCGGGGTGATTTTAGGTCTTGAAAGATTGATTAAGAGCTTTGCAGGAGAGGATTCCCCTTGTGCAGTACTTGTTTTATGTTCCTTTCTGTTATTTCACTAGAGGCCAGATAACAGGCTTAATCCTGTTTCCATTTAAATGAATGATGAAAAACTTCCATTGACTGCAGGCAGAGCAGGGATTGAGCTTGATGTGTTGCTTTATGTTACAGCAACAATTGGTTGTCATGCATCAAATATTTCTCCTGGGATCTATGTCTGTATTTCAGTCATGGGGCTGTAAAGGGGTTCTCTGCTCCAGTTTCCAATGGCTGTAAAGTCTGAAGGGCAAAATTGTTTTGTCCACTGGAATCTGGACCAGGCATTATTTATAAGGCCATGATAAGGCCCTCACGTCTGTATGGCTAGGTGTGTTCTCTTTGTTGTAAGCAAGGATAACTTAATTAATTTTGATTAATTAAGGAGCCCATGCCATTTGTGGGTTACAAAATTAATCAGAAATGGAGACAACTGACTTGCTCTGATGAATACAGTGGCATGCTCTTGCTTACTTTAGTACAGCAGGGCTTGTAGCAACTGGCAAGGTTTGAGAAAAAGGACCCGGTGTCATGCTGGATAAGGGTGACTCCCCCAGGGACCATGTTTGCTGGGAGCTCCCTGGCTCCTTGGGCTCACTGGGTTATTTTGGCCCTAGGCAGATGGTGCTCCCCCCATCTCTAGAGCTGGAGGTGGCATGAGACACCAGGTAGCACAGGCAGGTGGGCACCATCCAGCCATGGGACCACACCAGAGATTACGTTTAGCAATTCCACTTCCACATGGCAAAGCTAATCCAGTGTACTTGCCTTTTTGCTGGTCCCTTCCTCTCCCTTCGTCCCCATCTGTGAATCCAAGGCATAGTGAGCATCCCCGTGAGGGTCCAGAGGATGCAGGCAGTGCCGCCGCTACTGCCAGTCTGTTGCTCTTGCACCAGTTGGAGGATTAGGCAAGCTGGAGCGAGCTCAAATCTCTCAGCTGCCACTGTCAGATACGGAGAAGCTGCCACAAGACATTAGCTTACATTAAGAAAAGTGATGGAGAGGTATTTGCTTGGGTAAGTACATCAGCAAAGGTGCAGCTGTTCTCCAGGTATCTCACATTAGAAAAAAAGCAACGTCAACTGGTGGATGAGCTCAATTTTATAAATTCTGAAGAATATAAATAAAATAATATTTAGACTTGCTGATCTGAATATATTGCCCATATGTTTCTGTAGCATAGTCTAGCTGTTTCCATGCTACATCATAAAAACACACTTTGTTCTGAATTTTCTTACCTTGCTCATTATGGAGATGTCTGCCAGCATCGCTGCTTCCTCTGCAAACGCTGTGAAGAGTTTCCAGGCTCTTACCCACAGCCTGGAGGAGGTCTGTGGGCTACCTGGAGGCTGTGCAAAGTGACTGACTAAAGAAGCCAAGTAGGCTTTCATGTACAATGGAGGATACATCTGCCTTGGAAATCTTTTTGAGACCCACATATCAGAAAAGGTTGAAAAATGCTGCAGTAATCTACCCAGATCCTCTTAATACTTACAGTAACATGCTCCCTTTCATTGAAACGATGACAGTGATGGGGTTGGATGGGCTTGGGTTTGCAGCACTTGATCTAAATTACAAGTAGTGTAATGTGGTGCAGTGGCAGGGCAGGGATATGGTTTAACACCCTCCAGGAGCTTCTTGGTTATTTGTGCATGTGCTAGTGAGGCATTACTGAGGCAAAACTAAAACAAAGAAGTATATGCAACAAGGGGGAAAAAAGGATTTGAGTGCAAATCGGATTACCACTTGATATTGCATTGCCAAAAATTATTTAATACAGTTTGAGCTAAGAAAGGGAGGTATATTAATATATATATGGGTCTATAGTTAATAAGAGAGTCATGAATTTAAGAGTGTTGCAGAACATAAATCCTAACAATTTTATTTAGGCCTAAGATCCACTGTTTACTTGTTGAAAACATTGTAAGATCTGAAGCCTCCAAAATGTGGAAGATTCACTTTTTCCTTTGGATACAGAACTCTTATTGCCTCTGGTACAAGAAATACTGACCTGTGTTGACATGTCATTCAACAGGATTTGTCAGTGAGATTTCCTGCACATGAAGGGTGTATTTTCACATGAGTTTAGTATACGTGTATTAGTCACGAATATGCAAGCAAGTGGTTAAGAGCTGGTGAATTTCTGTGAATCTAAAGAAGAAAAATAGTTACTAATGCTATTCAAAATGATGGCCATATACTTTAACACAGGCGTGCAGGTATTCCTGGATTTCCTTTTCCTACCTTCTTTGCTACTAGGATGAAGGAAAAAAGAGTTCCTCTGTGTTTTGCACCTTGTATTCTGGGATTGCTAATGCGTCAGCTGGCCTGGGTATTAGGCGTCAGCTGGATTAACGTAATTGATTTCTTCAGTTTACCTAACGTGGCTTTTGGTTCAAGGTCTGCTTGCTTCCAGTTTTAAATGTGTAACTCATCTGTGGGTGTCACGTTTATTTTGTCAGTAAGCTGTAAAATATCGGTAAGTGTTCATGCAAATGTGAAAGGCTTCACTTGCCAATAGGTACATAAAATAAATGGAGCATTCATACTGTTGGACAGCTTTCATAATGTTTGTGTGATACAGGTTATTCCTCGGGGCCCAATATTTTTATATAAAATAGATTATCAGTTCAGAACAGCAGCATTTTTTTAAGTCTGTGAACACATACATGCCAGCTTTAATTTAACAGGCAGATTGCATTCAAAACATTGGAAGATCTCTTATAAAACATATGTTGTAAGTAGTTCTGATAATTTCTGTTGATTTCTTTTCCTTTAGAGGTTTTCAATGTTTGGGTTGGGTTTTTTTTCCTTGTTTTCCTGATTTTGTTATTTTGTTGTTTTTGCTCTGCAGTGAACAGAGTATTTGCCAAGCCCGGGCTTCAGTTATGGTCTATGACGATACCAGTAAGAAATGGGTGCCAATCAAACCTGGACAACAGGGATTCAGCAGAATCAACATATATCACAACACGGCCACTAACACCTTCAGGGTAGTTGGAGTTAAACTGCAAGATCAACAAGTGAGTAACTGTATTGAGTTTCCTGTAAATTAACCTTTGATCTGTTTTGATACCATCAGTTCTATACTTAATGCAGTCTAGCACCATTTCCTGCTCCCTGCAAGGTGCCTACCAGTCTGTTACTTCAATCATTCGGCTTTTGTGTCATTTCTTGTGCACAGAATGCAGCATAATTTATTATACTTATTTGCGAACAGAACTTTTGGCAAATGCCAGAGAGTGGTTTTTTTCCTCCCTACATTTTTGATTGTGAAATGAATCTTATTTGGTTCTGCAGGTTTTGCTGGCAGCTCCCCCAAAACTTACTTTTTGCTTGTTTTTAATACGATATATGAAAAAGAAATCAGTTGTTCTGCACTGCCATCTCACAAAGAGTGATTGTTACATTGCTGTGATAAGTAATTAGTTCCTTGTAATGCATTTTAAATTCCTAGGTGCACACTGTGATCTGATTTACAGCAGCCTAAGTCTGCAGGACCTCCCTGGGTATTAAAGGAGTTATACGGGATTTAGATAATCAGAAAACTGGGATCACACCCTCCTTGGCCACCGGCAGCCTGGCTCGTGGGTGTGCTGGGAGGTGCATGCCATCCGTAAGCAAATATCATGTTTAGAGCCTAAATTACAAAAATGTACTTGGGGGGAGTAGTGGTGCTATATTGCTATGCCACTTGCATTTTAGAGCAGACATTTCAGCATCGGGGGCTCCCCACTACATGATGGCGTGAGGCCGGTGTGGCGGCGGCAACTCTGGCTGCCCACCTTCCTCACTCACCTTGAGCCCTCAACCTGGCCGAAGAATCAGAAGAAACTGGGTGGTTGATTTTCTGATAGTTCAAAGAGCAGCGCTGCCTACTGGGAAGGTGTGATGAGCACCACTGCCAGCATGAGGTGGATGGGGCAGGGCAAACCAAGCCCATCCTAGCCAAGCCTAGCCTAGCTCCAAACCAAACCTAGCCTTGCTCCAAGCCACGCTGGAGGCTGGGAGTCCACCACCTCGCAGCCACTAAAAGTATTAAATTGACCAAGCTGCTCATGGAAATGCAGATGACATCATTCAGCTGTCATTGCTCTTGGGCCAACTGGGAAAGGTAGCCAGGGTGCTTACTAGAAACGTTAATGATGTTGCTGCACTGTCCGTATATGCACTCATCAATTTGAAAAAGGAAAGCAGAATGGAAAGAGGTGGGGTTTTTAGCACATTAGTTTTCAGATCCTTGCGGTACACTTTTGAAACATCTGCCACACCTTTTGTGACTGCTTCCATCCTTCTCAGTAAAGGCAATACATTTATGTAGTACCATTTCAAAAACAGAAGATATTTTTGAAAAGAAATTAAATGCAGTGGCTTCTTAGGCAGTTGTGAAAGCCAGTACTGCTTTGTAACGTGCCATGTTAGCTGTTTACTTTACATAGCCAGCAGGTGGATGTAAATTATTTTCATGTGACTACAATCAAAGATGCATCTGCAGAGCTGGTGTAAAGCAAGCAGAAGTCATAAAGTCTGCGTATATGTGTAAAGGAGACTATGTACCAGAGGTCTGTCTCAATCAGAGTATACAATTTAAAGAGTAGGGCATATTAAAAATTCAAATCTTGATCTGTCCTGTAAACATGTTTTACAGTAACTGCAATACTCTATTTGCGTGCTTATCAAGAGGCTGGATGCCATCAAAAATCATCTCAATTCAGAAGGAAACAGAAGAGTTTTTGTAGAGTTTAAAGACTAAAAATCCTCCCTCAAAAAACCAAAAAAAGTACAGGTTGCCTTAGTCACATAAAACTGACTAAGAGAAAGTATCCACCATAAATATGATTACAAAAATCCAGTATTACGAATAAAGTAAATTCAAGACAAGATAGCATAGTAGTATTAAAAGGAATGGTCTGAAAGTCTTAAGATTCAGACTTTAATATATTTCATGAGAGTCTCACATGGAGTCAGAAGCTTGCTACACTTGCTAAGTATTTGCATTTAACGAGAACAAAAACGAATTTCAGTTAAAATAATTTTCTGTATGAGCCATTTCATGCTTGCTCTCAGGTGGTGCTAAATCACACTGAAAGTGAGGTTTTAGTATAAGCTGTTGCATTGCCAGGAAAGCCATGTTTTTCAGAAAGGACTAGTATTCAGCCAACATGTGCTTTGGCGTATACTGAAGCTAATGAAGCTACACAGGTTTCCAAGAGTTGAGAAACGAGTTTAAAATACATAACACAACAAGACCATTGGAGGAACAATTTTAAGTTTGGTTACATACAGTTTGGTAAGGTGTAGACTAGAGTAACCTTCATGACTTCACCCCTGCCTGCCTTTAATGTTTCCCCTTTATTTTTTGTTGTTTTGTATTACACTTCCAAAAATCTCTCTCTTTAATTTTCACCCCCCTTTTCTTTTATTCACATACCTTCCTTTTGCTGTCTTTATCTAGCTGCCTTTGTTTCCTAGCCCTTTTTTTGGTACAAGTGTGAGGGTTTGTGATAATGTCTTCTCATTCTGCTTACCTTATCTGTGTTTAACAACTTCATTAGCTGACAGTGTCTAAAAAGCTCACTGCAAAGAAATACAGGTTTTAGTGTGGCAGAACCTGAGCATCGTTCTCACCACCAGGAAGTGGTCACCCGACCTCTTGTTTTCCTGAGGTGTCTGGGTGAGGTGCAGGTCGCGTGCTTGTGTGCAACATCAGCGCTAAGTCACAGACCAGCGGTCCATGAATTACCCCTCCTGCTCTGCACAAATGTGCATGTTTGCGTAGACTCAGGCTGCCATGAACGGTCATCTTAGGAAACCAGAAACAGAGGCTTTGAAGCTTTGAAGTAGCCACAGAGGCCAGAACTGGTTGGAGGCTAAAGGCCAGATCAGTACAGCAGTTGCTTGCCATCATGAGCTTTGATGTTGCCTTGCAGCCTTCAGTTTCTTGAAGCCCAACAGTCTCAGGCAAATGTTTTACCCCCATGTTGTGACTGGTTTTAACCTACCCTGTTGCACACCTGCAGCGTGTTAGCTTCAGTCACCATGCAAGAAGTTCACAAGGCTAAAAACATACAAATGATCCATCTTTACGGCCTAGCTGACAAGCAGTAGCTCCCCAGTTTGGAGTCCTCATCAGCTGAGGGTTTAAAATGGTGAGCTTATATCAAGAGGTTTCAGCTCAGCATGATCTCATCACCGAAAGTGCTCCTGTGCTGAACAAATAGATGGGCAGGAGGGTGCAAGTCAAAAGTGAATCATATCTCCTGAGGCTAAGAAGTGGCTGTAAAAATGGTGTCTTGGGGAAGGTGGGACATTTTACATTTGAGTCTAAGCCAAACCTGAAGCAGGGACAGCATTCTTGACATAGAAACCGAAACACATTTTTTTTAAAAAATAAAGAACCAATTAATCACTGCTGTAACTCATTAGAAGTTGGTCAGGTTTGGGCCTGTTTACAGAAATAAAGAATCTGGCCTCAACTGTAGCAGTTTTCAGCTGCTGTGCCATATCCTCCCTGTTTTAGCAATTACACAACTGCTCTCCATGGGAGGAGCCCAAGCACTGGGAGCATGGCAGACCCCAAGCTGATAACAAACTTCTGAAACATTTCATACGCTGGAGAAACAATCAAATGTCTTGTTCTGGTTCGATATGTAAGAGTTTGGGTGGTAAGACTTGTGTGGGAGCTCTTCCCATGATCTTGGTTGAGGCTGTATCTCAGATGTGGTCCTGATGGTCACTTGACCCTTTCTGGCCCTGGTCCTGTGAGTCCTGTCAACCACCACCATCATCGCTGCTCACAACTTATAACTCAGCAGCCTACAGGCTGCAGTCAAAGGGAAGGGCTTCTTGGTTTTGAGCTTTTTAATAGAGCCCAAAATTCCCTGTCTGCCTCAGAGAGCCTACACTTGAAACTGAGATGAAAGGGTGAAGGAAATTAACAGAAGTGAAGGGTATCTTTTTTTTAACATTGTAGTGATGGGAACATTGAAAGATGTCAACATATTAATACTATGCACAACTGGTCTGTGAAGCTCCTTGCTATACAACATCATTGAAATCCAGAATTTTACAGGGTTCAAAACAACACAGACATTTATATCACTAACCAGTCTACTTTGTTTCAGGGTAGAAAATAATAAAAAGGGCTGGAAAAGAAAACAAAAATAGGTACATAAGCTTTTAAGACAAACTCTGGGTGAAGAGTTGTAAGAATAATTGTTTGTTATGGGCACATTCATTACTTATTTCTGCAAGATTTCCAGTAAGTTTCTCCAATTCACTTCTTATAGTGCACAGTTGAAGATTAAAAGATATACTGCTGGTCTGCTCAGCACAGCAAATGCTATCTTACTGACATGCGAAGTTTTAGTGTAAAGATCCCTTAGAAACAATTGTAAAAAACCCCAACGCTCCAAACAGGGAGACCTTTGTTTTAATTACTACTCTGAAGGTCTTAGTTATCATCATGTGCCTTGCAGAGTCTCAACACCATCTGACCAAATACTGGTGTGTACTCATTCTTAACAACAGCAGGAGAACCCCTCTTTTTCTCTCTCTTTTTTTTTTTTTTTCCTAGAAACACCCAAAGAAGATAAAATTAAAATCAGGCTATTTTATGTTTCATTTTCCAGTTTCTGAGTTTGAAGACAAGGTATTATACATGTAGGAATACTTATGATCCCTGAAGGTCTACGTTCATGTTCTGTCTTTATTCGACTGAAAGGATCAAACAGAACGCAGAAGACAGTGGATTCTCTGAGCACTTTGAGTTGATGTTCTTGAAAAGCAAATTTTGAACAGTTAACCTGACTTCTATTAAATGATTTTTGGCATAGGTTTTACAATTTCTGTCCTTCATTAAACAACTGTAAGAGCACTCTGGTGCTCTTTGGACTTAAATGGTGCTGTTCTTTCAAGCAGAAGATTCTTTTAGTAAGTGAAAAATACCGACTTTGCAAAGCCTGGTAGAAGCTCACAGTCTTTCTGAACACATTTTCAAAGACACCGGCTGTGCCTCCCTTGGTTAAGCTACTCAGAAGTGCTTGGAAAAGTTAAAAATTGGCACATGTTAAAGCTGTTGGGTTAGTAATCCAGGCATAAGTAGTCTACCTGATGCTCTAGAGACCCCCTGGAGTGTGAGAAACATTGGTACAGACTCTCCCAGTGCTCATTGGTAGAATGAGGGTGGTGTCACCATTTTTTAAGAGAAAAGGGCTGTCTTAAGCTGCTGAGTTCATGGTTTCGCTGTGACTAGAGCAATGTGCTTTCTACGTTGTTCTGGGTGGTGTGGGTGGCTCCCATGAAGCGCGCTGGCAATGCAGTTCCCATTTTCAGGGCACTAACTGTTGCAGACCTGTGTACCAAACATAGATCACGCTGCATCTTCCTTTGGATCACAAGCCAGGACCCTCTCTATGAAATGTGACCAAAAAAGCAGTGTAGGTCTGGTTGCTGCCCGGTGCATCTACATGGAAACACACAACACTTTGGATGAGGTATCTAATGTGCAATAATTATCAGGATATGCCTAGAGCTGGAGCAAGTATTCAAAGAACATTGTCAACCCACAGGTGGGGACCTTGGGGAGCTGTCTCAGTCATGGGTCCTTTTGATTTATTAATGGTGCAGTGGACACTCCTGCCTCTCCTTCTTAAGCTTCTGCAGACTATGCTTTTAAAACAAAGCATATTTAACTTTTAGCATAAACTTGGAGGTTTCTTGTCAGATCCCAGATTTACTGTGTAATTGGGTGTCCCATGTGCCCTGCCCAAAGGTAAACAGGGCATTGTATTTAGCAGATTAAATCAAACCATGCAGAAACACCCTTCTGCTGCAGTCACCCCTTAGCTGGAAATTATAGTACTTACAGCAAGGGAGGAGATGAGAGAGGAAATATGTAGGTGTCTGGTTTTGTCGTTGCCTATCTGATTCTAGGGAAAAACTCTCGACCTAAGAAGCTGGTGGTGATCAGGCACATGGGAGGAGAAAAGCAGAGCCAGTGCAATGACTCAAACATTTATCTGCTGTAGGGCAGGGTTAGTGCCAAGAGCTCTGTCTGGCTCTTTTTCTGACAATGGTACAAAATCATCTCTCAAAAGATGGCAACAGCTGCTGGCACTGGCTCCTGACATCTGTCTGCAGGATCCGCACAGCTGTATCGAGCGGAGATGCTGTAGAAAACGTGTGCAGGTAATAGATTTTGCAGAACTAGGTAGTGAGTCCCCGAGGCTGAAAAGAACTGTTGTAAATCTCACCCCTAGATGTGGGTCTTCCATCATCAAAATCCATGCTGCCTTACCGTACAGCCATATGAATTGCCTCTAAAACTTTAATTTAACTTTATCAAAGGGTTGGTTTTTTGATTTTAGGTGTTTTTTTCCCCATTGAAAACAGAACTATTTTTAATCTTCACCCTTCTCTTTCAAATCACAGGTAGTGATTAATTACTCAATTGTGAAAGGACTGAAGTACAATCAGGCAACACCTACCTTTCATCAATGGCGCGATGCACGGCAGGTCTACGGCTTGAATTTTGCAAGCAAAGAAGAGGCTACCACGTTCTCCAATGCAATGCTGTTTGCTCTCAATATCATGAACTCGCAGGATGGAGGTAAATTAGCAGCCACTGCGCTCTTTATTACTCTGTGACATTTTCCAATGCTTGTTATCCATCACCTGGTGCAGTTGTGTAGGGTAGTAAGCCACTACAAAACATGTTATAATAAAAAAAGTTGGTCTCTGGTACACAACCTTTAGATCAGCATTTGCAGTGGTATGAATTGTGCGTGTTTTCAGGATTTATTCGCCTTCCTTCTAATGTTTTGTGGTGTCTTAACTCATGATAGGAAATCAGTGGTTATTTGGGAATGCCTCAGCAGACAGGTAGCCCCATGGATTTACGTGGATCTGAGTACATGTCATGTTACATGTAAGAGGGCAGAATATAACTTTAAATAAATAAAAGCTAGAATAAAATTAGTAGCATTTTATAAGACAGACATAGTAAATGGTATTTCCATTGTGTTAGGTGTCAGCTACAGCCATTGGCTCTTGTGGGCCAGCTTTCAGAAGGAGGAATGTGTGGCATCTTGGTTATTTCATAAGGTAAAACGCAAAGGCTTGTACTCTGGACGTGGACTGATGTTGTTCCTAAGTACCCTACTGACTGCCATTGAAGTTTGTGGTGAAGTTTACTGTTCTGTGAAATTGTCATTGCACTGGCATGACCAGAGCCCAAAATACAGTACTGGTTTCTCAATGGAAACCAGTTTCTGGACTGTGGTATCTGGATGAAGCATTGCCCTCATTTACACACCTATGACCTCTCTGCAGCTCCTGGGCTGGGGACAGGAAGCAATCCTGATGTCTTTTTTCCTGCAAAGCGCACACCACAACCCTATTTTCCTTTAGAAAATGCAGCCTGTCAAGGTTTACATGACTTGCTGCCGTTTAGGTTTCACTGCAGTGTTCACTGGTGATGGATTCTCTCTAGGGTGAGGTTGTCTCCTGATAACCTTCAGTACACAAATATGTCTTACTGAAAGGTGTATTTGTTATATAAAAGTTCATACATTTTCTTATGCCTTTTCTGTTCATCCTATTAAGCTGACAAATGCAAAAGTCATCAAAAAATCAAGAAATGTCTTAAATCCTGAGCTATATTTACTTTTACTTTCTTCAGCTTGAACTTTTTTCAGCCCACAGCAGGTGATTTCAGGAGGAAATCTGGCCAACACTCAGCAGTCCTAAATTCACACAAGTCTGAAGAATACAGAGCTATTTGGCTGCTTACATGCACTCAACCCGTTTAAACCACCAGATGAGACTCCAAAATTTGGATATGGTCTTGATGTAGTGATTTAATGTCTGAGTCTGCCTTTATTCTGAAAGCCGTTAAGTTTGGGTTGGTTTTTTTCTCCATTTGCCTCTTCCCGTTAAGGGGAGTGGGGGTTTTGCAGGATTTTGAGGTTGTTCCAAGGAGGTGCCTTGTGGAAATGTGAGTCTTGAGGTGACAATTTGTTGATCTTATGCTGAAATGAAAGAAACTATCTTAAAGTGAATACCTTGGTTACATCAGCTACTCCTAGCAAAGAGTAACAGGTATTTTTGAGTACTTGAAAAGCCTATTAAATGTTTGAGAAGTTTATTAATATACAGCAAATAATAATTTGCATTTTTGGGGGGTATTCTTTTAATCATTTACTTAGCACACCAAAGTGTGTTAGATGCTGTACAGACATAGGATCCAGTCCATGCTGAAGACCTTGCATTTAAAGTTTGTGGTTATCACATAGAGAGACGTGAATTGGGTCACAGATGAAAAACATTCCTACTCTCTTTTCTACAAAAAAAAAATGGTTTGGTAAACATTCAGTCTTCAATAACCCCTTTTCTCTCATACATAAAGTGTTAAAGGTTTTAAACATTGCCAGTTGTCCCATTCTTTACAGCTGCTCTTGTTAAAAACTGAAATTTGGTTGCAAGGGAATTTCAGCATTTGTGATTTTAAAAAAAACCAACCCTGATTCTATGAAAAAAATTCCCAAGATATTAATTTTAATCAAAATTACTTGTAATTACAAAATGTATTTCTATAAATATTTATCTTTAAAATTACATTAGCGACAAATTGATAATAGATTATATTGAGGACTTTTATATAATCATAAGTTTCTCAGTTATTGCAATGATCTCAGCATGCAACTTGACAGCAAAAATACATAATAGATATAAGGTATAAAATGTTTATTCGGCTCTGCTCTTCGAGGCTCATATAGCGTGTAAGCTTCTGTGGGCCTGAATTAATGCAAATAGGAATACACATAAACACACATATCCATATATCTTTCCAGAGACTGCCTGGGTACTCCATCCAGTCTGCTGCCTGTATGCTGCATTAGGGTTTGCTATACCATATGGAAAAATCACTGGGAAAGAAAATGTATGTATTATACCTATGCATTCATGTATTAAAGTTGCTTGTGTGCTTAGGCAGATGAACGACAGCTTCAAGGAGTGCATTTGTATGCACAGGACTGCTCACACGCTCATAAAATCCTTACCCGAAAGCAGAGAGTTAAACTGAGGTTCCCTCTGGCACGTTGACAGCCCGGAATACCCTGTCTATCTGCTAGCTCTGCAGATGGGGATATACTACATGCGCTGCTTGGGATGTGCCATTTCTCATGTTTACTTGTTTCCTATATTCCCTGCTGAGCCGTTATTGTGTTTAAGCACTGCTAATCTTCATCCCATAGTTGGATACAGATTCTGGCTTCCATGACTGCTGCTACCTTCGTTCTACCGCCCACTGGCACAGACTAAAATTAATCCTGGGAGTCTACAGCAGAGAGTCTGAGCCTGCATCCTTTCTTCAGCAGCCGTGGAGCCGGGGTACTGTAACATTTGGGAAAATAGCTACTCTGAGTCGCAAAGCAATGGTGTGGGCTTTTGAATGGTGCATTAAGCTGAATTAGTTTAAAAAAAAACCAAACATGATAGCAGTCCGTGTTTTGGGGAGCTGGAAATATTTTTAGGCGGCACTGACTTTCAAACGAATGAGTCACTTCAATTGAATACACAGTAATGAACTAGTGTTGAGAATTACTGTGCTGTCCCACTTCTTCATGGGAGAGACTACGATATTCGAGATCCTTCACCGCAGGGGGGGATCTCTCTGTGCTGATTATATGTGTCACTAGTGAAAACTAAATTCATTAAATGCCCCCGGTTAAATGGGCTGAATCAGATCCAACATCCAGCCTGCATTAAGCTGGTTTGCATGTCAAGATCATCCCTGGGGAGGGATTCTTCCCAGGAGTCTGTTGTCCCAAAGCTTGGGAAAGTTGGGAGAAAACCTGTAGTCTGAACTTGCTGCCTAGTGGTATTTCTGCAGCGGATGAACTCCTACTCGTGCCCACAGGGAGGGCTGGCCATCTCCTGTGTGACCCGATTCACAGTGCCATGATGGGAGCTTCTCCTGGTGTGCGGTGGGGTAAAGCGAGGCGTGCAATGCGGGAGCTGAACACATACACACTCTTGTGCTTTGTAAGGATCATGGGATAACGGAATTGTCAGAGTTGGAAGGTAGCTCGAGAGAGGTAGCAGTCCAACCCCCCTGCTAAAGCAGGATTGCCCAGAGCACATCACTCAGGACTGCATCCGGGCAGGACTTGAAGGTCTCCAGAGAAGGGGACTCCACAACCTCCCTGGGCAGCCTGTTCCAGATACTAATGATCATGTTAGGAATAACCCAAAACAAGATAAAATAAGACTAAAAAGAAACTAATAATACCAATACATAAATCTTTCCTTTAGAGGTTGACAGTTGCCTCACTGAATCACAGTTGTTTACCTGCCAACTTGTTTATAGGCCTAATTACTTTGATTTCCTTGTAAGTCTCTTGAATCTGTTCTCCTTTACAATAAAATCTGAAGAGTTGGTCCTGAGCCAGCCTGCAAAAATGAGAGCGAATGATAACATTGACTTGCTCATTACCAGTACTCCTGCTTACAGTTCTTTAATAGTGCCATTTAGTAAGACCATTAGTGTGACAAATGACTTTCCATTAAATTGTTTTTCTTTCGTGGGTGTCCACTTTGTGAAGCCAGACCTTTTAGTGGCATCCTTAAGCAAGGATTAAAACCAGCTTACCTTGTCACCTGCAGCCAGGTTTCACTGGGGACAGAGCATCGCCCCTTCTGGCCTAGGGATACGGCAGAAAAAGCATTTTGCAGGGATCTTGCCTGCAAGCTATTTGATGTTCGGTATGCAGACAAGGCTTGTGCTTTTCAGGGCTTACATCCTCTTAGATTTCACAATTGCAATGGCCTGTGGCATCACAGCACAGTTATTGGAGCAGGACACGAGGTGACGAAATCGGCAAGCTAAAATGGGCAAGTTCTTCCCTGGCATAATTTTGTAGGAAAGGTGGTGCCCATGGTGAAGGTAAAAGGTAGCTCTTTCTGCAGGGCTTAAGGGAGCCTGTACACTCAGTGCTTCTCCCAGTGAGGGGTTACACTTCCCTGAGAGAGGGAACGAGGCTACTTTTTCTCCTTTTTGGCTCCCCAAGTCGCTAAAGCGATGGCTGAATAGTTTCATTTCTTTCCTTCCTTATTTGTTCGCTTCAAACCCTGTTCTCGCTTCCCATCTGGTGCCTGACAGCACCTGCATGTTTCTGTGCTTCCAGAAGGAGGCAGTGGCTTGGCTTTGTGGCTTGGCGTGACCAGCGCTGAGGTCGTCCTGGGCCTCCATGGCTTAAAGACTCGGTGCCTCTTGGAGAAGAACTGAGAGTCTGATATATGCAGCCTACTGGTAACTGCTGCCTATGACATAGTGAATAGAAGGTATTTCTATTTCTACAGCGTTTCTTTTGCCGTCTTTGCCTTGGGGACTTGGAGAGTTATTGTGGACTTACAATGGAAGAGAATCATATTTCTAAACATAAGCACCACGTGCAGCCTTATGCAGAGGACTACATTGCAGAGTTAGTCACAGCTAACGAGGTCAGCTGCCTTGTCTGACTAAGAAGGGAGAAGTTGGAGGAAGTTGGTGGCTTGTAAGAAAGCCATTTCCTTGTTCTAAGAGGCTTAAAGACCACGTAATACAGACGTGTGGGTCACAGATGGAGGAGAGTTCAGCACCATGCCTTCCGTCACAGGGCTTCACAGACACAGCTTTAATTCTCCATGGAGGAAGGATATTCTGACTGTCAGAAAGATTGCTCTTCACTCTTCTTCTTTAGCAGATCTGCTGCCATTTCTTGTGCACAGTTGTGGATTACTTGACGTGATAGTGATGAGACCACATCACTCTACAACCACTTGAAAGGACATTGTAGAGAGGTTGGTGCTGGTCTCTTCTCACAGGTAATTAGCAATAGAACAAGAGGGAATGGCTTCAAGCTGCAACAGGGTAGGTTTAGGTTGAACATTAGTAAGGAATTCTTCACAGAAAGAGTGGTCAGACACTGGAATAGGCTGTCCAGGGAGGTGGTTTAGTCCCCATCCCTGAATGTATTTAGGAGTCGTTTAGATGTGGTATTGGGAGATATGGTGTAGGGGAGAACTTTGCAGAGTGGGGCTGATGGTTGGACTTGATGATCCCAAGGGTCTTTTCCAACCTGAATGATTCTATGATTCTATGTATTTCTCCAGCCCCCTTTTCCACAAGTTGGATTTGATGAAGTTCTTCAGAGTTTGAGATCATTTTCCATTGCTTCAGTCATTCTGCTCTTTTCCTCATCCAGAAATGACTGTGTTTCTGTCTCGCTGGGAGGCAATTCTTTGAAAAGCACTTTGAGCCTTCCAGAATAAAGGAAGAAATAGAAGATAAAGCATTGATTCATCAAACAGCAGATAAACTGGGAGTACATAGCATACATTCTCTCTCCTAGTTAGATTCCCTAAATATTTGCAAGGTTTCTGTCAATGCAGGATGTGTGTGAAGATCATGGGATACTGGATTTCAGATGAAAGTCTACACAATGTTTTTTTGATAGGTTTTTATAATATTATATTCAGTTTATTTTTTCAGTAGAATTTTTCCAACTAGTCCCTCATCTCTCAGTGTTTCAGTGGCACTGAAGTGTAACTGCTAGGGAAGTCCATCAGCTGCATTCATCTTCCACAGTGCAGTGACTGTTTTATTTGATAATTTTGCCCCAAGACTTCCCAGCGCCACAGAGCACACATTGTGGCAAAAAACCAGACCGCGTCTTCATTACAGTAGTGCATAATACATAGAATAACTCATCAATAATGGAGGGGACCCACCACAGGACACAATGCCCACTTGCAGACAGCTGGTTCCTAAACTGTGCTGGTGTAAGGAGATCTGTGCCCTGTGCAAGGCGCTTCACACACCACACTGTGGACTCATTTCCCACACTATCAGGGATGTCGGTGCAGATTATAAGCCACGAAGATGGTATATTCTGTGCAAGTTGCACTTTTAAGTGTGCCAGTAACATCTAACGACTCGTGTAACCTGGTGTTGTGTGGGCATTGCAGGACCCTAAGCGTGCCATTCTGCTGTAGGTCTTTTAACCACATCCTCACAGAATTTGTTCCTATTTATAAGGTAGGCATAGAGAACAATAGTAAACTTTTAAACTTACTAGTGCAAATATGGCCCACGTGGTCAGACACCTAGTGCTAGCCAAAATAGCAAGCCACACGCAATGGTTAGTTGAGTGCATGTTAAAAATACAGAAAACTTTGTTTCTTTAAAAAACAAACCTTTCCCAGGGGAGTAAATCTTTCCTGAGTGACATCTTCCAAAAACACTCAACAAAGGTCTAGGGAAATAAGTTTCACAGTGTTTCCATCCTCATGCCTGCTTTGGTTTCAATATAAACTTAAGTCACTCAGAAATGCTCTGCAGAAAGGGCAGTTTCTGATCTAACTGGCTGTGCTTTATAAGTCAGTGAAGAAGGAGGAAAAATTCAAGTAAGATAGGGAGCTTTTTCCTCTCATCTGCGGCATTGCTTTATCGCTGGAACTGTTCCAGAAAAACCCACCTGATTTAGAAATAATCTTTTAATATATTGCTTAATACAGGAAAAAAATTCTTTCCTTTGCAAACTGGACGGAGATGAGCTGTTACTCAGAAAACTAGGCATGAGTTTATTTTCTTGAGCAACCAGTAAAGGGTAGTCCCCAGCCTGTGCCCGTCTCTGCCTGACCCGAGGCCAGGAGTCCCTTGTGACCCCAGCTGAAAAATATCATCTCAGGTCGTAATAACACCCACTGTGTCTTGCTCCCAAGGCTCTTCCTTACTGTACTGGTGGAGGTAACAATCCTCATACAAGCCTGCTTTCCATATTTCCATGTTTCCAAAACAGCCGATACTTCTGCTGGAATTGTGGACACTTGCCTTGCAAGCTTCCCCTGCCTGCAAAACTGCTCAGGTGCCCTCTTCTCAGGTTAACTTGGGGTTCCTGAGGTGAGTATAGGATCTGGCTGCACTTCATAAGTTGACTTTGCATTAAGAGAGACACATTTAAAACCAGAAGTGGAAGAAGTTGGCCCAGCCAGAAGCAGCAGTGAGTAAAACTGGTTAATCTTTGTAGTAGTTTGGCTCCAGCTGACTGGAGCACAGGAGGTGAATTGCTTCACTTGTGAATAGATAAACTGGGATTACAGACTCCTTTCAGTGTTAGAACAGTAAATATCATTGCTATTATTCATCTGTCAGGAAGTATCAAACCGTTATTTAATTATTCTGCTCTATAGAAGTAGGCATCAGTGGTTTGGTGGTTTTTTTTATTTCAATTCAGTTTTTCAATCCCCCAGATGGTAGGGATCCACGGCATAAAGTTTTCCAGGGCAGTGAAGTGCTCTCCCAGTGTTATGCTAATGGGAACCCATAGCATGTTGCTTGTCCGCGTCTTAACCACTTGGACTCTATTATAACCCTGCTTAGAGCAGCAGCAGCGCTGGAGCCGCTGTCGCACGTCTAGAACTACAAAAGGTGCCTCTGTTCTTTGAAGAGCATAACAAATCTAACAGCTCTTGAGTCTCTCACTGATGGGTTGGGGTTTTTTTTTTTGCCATGCTGAATTTTTCTTGCAGTAAATGAAAAACCACTTCAAGAAGGAAACTGCGTGGGGAGAAAATCATCGAGAGATTTAAGGGAGACTCACGTACGTTGAGAGCGAAGACTTCTGGTAGTGAGATTCCTTAGCACCATTGCCCTCAAACCCTCATTTTTCTGAGGCTGGTGCAAACTGGCAATGTTCCCAGAGCTCAGTGGCTTTTATGCTAGACTGCAGTAAGTGGCAGAAGAATATATTAGCTCAGGGAATAAATTAATTATCAGAATTCTAGAAGTACAGTAATTTATGGGGTGCACAGCTCTTCAAAAATCTAAAGCATATGAAGAGCAAATGGCTTTTCATGATGAGAACAGTTTTTTTCTCTTTGCCTTTTCCAATGTCATGCTTTGGCATGGTGAGTCTCAGTGCATTTTGTTTTGCTCAAGAATAATAGTCTATGGGACATTTATTTATTGATTGGGCACCTGATTTCTTTCAGTGAAAGAGAAATTGCTCCTTGGAAGCGATTTGATTTTTTTACCAAACCTTCTTTCAGTTTTGTGTTCATTTTCTGTCATTCTTAAACTGCTTTGATACTTGGTGTCCTGGGGTAGTCTCTAGAATAACATGACTTCATTCGTGTCGGAACAAGAATTTCTTAAGGCAGTTTGTCTTCCTTTTCATACCCCATATGAGTTATGAGGTGCTGTAATTCCACACAGAACAAAGCTCTGTTTAATTCTTTACATACACTGACACCTCACCCCACACTTTGGATTGGTTCACACTATTTTTAAAGCCAAATATTGGTATGGTTCATAGTATATAATGTCACAGAAAAAGTTGGAAAGAACATTCTGTGAAATATTTCTCACTAGAAGAAAAGAGGAGAAAGAATGTTGAAAATAAGTAAATTATTTTATATACTTAAGGGATGCCATCATTCTTAAAAGGAAAAAGTGACCAGGCAGTGTGATATGATGGTAGCTAGTAGCTACATAGATCCAGATATGCAAAGAGTACTAAGTACTGATAGGAACTCCTAGCCCCTTCACCTCCTAACTCCTAACCCGAATCAGCCAAAAATCAGATTGATTTTTACAATGCTAATTGTTTGGTTATTAGCTAATTCATATCAGTGATTAACTTCAGCTGACATACACATACTATAAGGGTTAAGAGAGGTTTCGGTTATTGCTGAGCTGGCGAGAAACTTTGTTCTTTTTTTTTTTTTTTATTTAGTAGACTTTCTGGATTCCCAACTAAGAGCCAGACCTTGACAATAGTTTTTCTCTGCAATAACTGATATCCTTCCCTAGCTGTGATCCCACTTCAAACAAGTAATAATTGTGTGACCACAATCCTTCTCTTACCAGGAGCAGAAATGCAGGCATCTGTAGTACAGGAGTTTGTACCTGAGCTGGGCTGTCTGTGTTGTCAGGAACAGTAACAGATGCTCCTGGGACAGCCAGTTACATATTTTAGGTGTCTCTACCAGACACCTCTAGGCAAAATTCAGCCTATTTTTCCTCTCTTTTTCATCGCTGACTGTAAAGGATTGCTGCTAAGAACCCTTCTCTGCTTCACGACAATTTTGCTGTTACCCTCTTCCAAACATTGTAATTAATAGATTAATTATTTCTAATTATGCCATAATTAATTACTAAATACAAGAATTACTAAACCTCTGTTTTAAGAAGAAGAATAATAAATGAGAGACGTGGAAGCTAATGTGCATAAGCTGTATTTTTAGTGTTGCTCCATGGATTTCCCTGGGTCAGTTGGGGAGATCTCCCAGGAATACATGTGTGTTGTGTGTGTCCGTATGTGTGTGCTTGCCTGAGCAATGCCCATCAGATTATCACTTCTCTGACCACCTGAGCTCTGCAAACAGATGGTCTTTGTACATGCAAATTTTTTGATTTTATACCAGAAGTGAACTTGGGAAGAAATTCACACGTGTATAGATAGAAGTCAGGAATGAGATGCTGGGCTGAGAGGATTTTTCATGTGTGATCAAAATAAAATTGATGGTGTTTTGAATATTGTTTTTCAACTCTGCTTCCATTAGGTGCCATAGTTCACCGCGGGAACAACATTCTCTGAAAACATGTTCCTGGTCAAAACAGTGTTTAGGACCGGGGAACTGAGCTGGGACAGTCAGTGGTGAGGAGGTCGGGCACGGCTCTGCAGCCTGCTCCAGGGCAGACTCAGCTGAGGGGAAAGTCTCCTGCTTAATTCCCGCCACTGGGTGAATCGCCATATGCTGCCGCCAGCAAAGAATGTAGAGCTGCTTCTGCTGCTTGCTGGTAATCCCCTGGAGAGCTCACACAAAGTCTATTAATTGCCTTCTTAGATGACTCCATGCAGTCACCCAGCATCTTATTTTTCACCAAGTCAGGGACCCAAAAGCTCTAGGTTTTGTGGCATTCTGCAAGCAGATTCTCAGACCCTCATGGCAACGAGTGTTGTAATTCCTCGAGTTGATCCTTATGAAGCAATGCAGCTGAAAATGGGATTCATTTACCTCAACTTCAGCCATGGAAATGCTAGGCATTTGGTGTACAATAATTGTATAGCTTCCTTTCCCCTCCAGGGAACAGGGACGGCTCACCTAGAGGTGGTGAGTGTGGATGTGGTCCTGTGCGGCCGGCCGGTGGCTCGACAAGCTGCACAGCCCCCATGGCAGGGAGCAAACCGATCGAATGGGACCATCTTGGGTCGTCCTGCAGTTCAGGAAGGAAGCAACCCACGCAGAGGTGATTTTAATTCACGGAGCGCCTCGCCTTTGTACCTGTAGGTGCTCAGCTGCACAGCTGAGGAGAAGGCAGCGTGGTTCAGGGCTTGAAGGTGCATTTAAAAATCTGCTCCAATTCTACTGATAAAAAAAGCCAGACCCTGCAAAGCAATCACCGCCAATCTGGTTTGCATGGATTGCTTTATCTGTTGGTCTTGATTAGTATTCTGAAATGCTCTGTAGAAAACATTGTGTTTAATTCCATTTCCTCTACTGCTGGTTTCCAGGGACTCCCTCTGGTGGTTAGTGCAGCGCCTGAAAAACTGTGTTTGCATCTTCTTCTGTGCAATACAGCATGGTGTTAGAGATAGATACCGTGACCATGGCAGCACAAGGGAGAAATAAACACCTGTTTCATTCTCTAAATGGAAAAAAAATAATAACTGCAGAAACTTACTATAGTGGTTTTCTCTCTATTGATGCAAGCCCATCCTCTATGCTGAGGGAGAGAGTCAAGTGTTTAAATGAGCCTCGTTTTCCAATATTGACCAAATCTTATATGAGGGACCTGTCTTGTGCTCAACTTAATTTCCAAAAAAAACTCACTGAAGTGACTGTTTGGTGCCCAAGAAATTCAGGAGTGGTTGGTGGGATCCATGTGTTGCAATGGAGATGATGGCTGTCTACCTGCACAGCCTTCACTGGCACAAGTACATGCTCAAGACCTGCAGTTTTACCCTGGCTTAGACACGTGAAGAAGTGTTTTTCCTCTGTGTGTCTGCAGAACAGTGCTTCGTTTCTTCAGTCCTCTCTGAAGCAGTAAACACCCAAAGTGTATCTGTGCAGGTGCTTGTGTGGTTTAACCAAACGCTTCTGAATTCTCTGGGAAAGCACCAGAGGTGTGCCAGACTAGAAGATGTTGGCTAGAAACTAGTCCTGATACCCGGGCCAAAGAGCTGGTATTTTGTGTTCAGCAGGACTGATTCCTTCTGAGGGAGACCTCCGTTTGGTTTGCTGAGTCTGTGATCACTGCAGGCTCAGCCTCCTGCCTCGGCACTCAGTGCTTTTCTCTCCCATCTCCAGGGATTGCAAAGGATAGGAATGGGTGAGGTGGGAAGGAGCCAGTAGATGGTAGTTGGTATTTTCAGAAGTGCCTGGATCCCCACAGTTAGCTATGGCAAGCTGATGTTTCCCAGTTCTTCTTTCCTGGCCAATGCAGGCAAGGATCTTCCTTCAGGTTTGCTCAACCACTTGTCTTCGGTGGTTGCAGACTTCAGATGGTAAATTCAGACCCTCAGTACAGAGCTAAAGCTTACAAGAGGTAGAACCTGGTAGTAAGCTTTCCAGGATACCAATGCCCAGGGCTATCATTCTGGGAAGGAGCAGGCTTAAACACACACATAGCTGGCTGCATGGCTTCTCTTGGTGCTGTGTAGCCATTAAAGCACAAAAGTCAATGTATAGTGTGACCATGTCTTTACAGAAGGTGATATGTATAATTTGGTGTTTGTACATATTTCTGATGATGCTCCTTGGCCATTTGCTATCAAGAAAATTATTCAGTGTTGACTTGAGGAGCATCCTGGCTTTCTTCACACCTTTAAAAATATACATGTGGTCACAAGCTCTTGAGATTATCACCTCTTTTGACTGCTTGAACTCGCTAAAATGTGAATTTTTCATTCTTGTGAAGTAAAGGTGTGTTTCCTACTGTGTGGCAGAGGGAGGAGAGGGACTGTAGGTACCCCTGTGTCAGTCTGGTGCTTTGTGGGCAAGGAGCAGGAGGACATTCAGAATGCTGGATATTGCCAGAAATCCATTTGAATGTGGATTGTGCTGAAATCAAGAGGATGTTCAGTTCTGGTGATTTGGTTCAATTGTGACTTTGAAAAGTTTTAAAATATGAAATGGAGTTTATACTCATGTTTCAGAACCACACTTAGGGCTGGTTTCTAGTTAGTAGTAGATTAGTTTTCCTTTTCTCTGTCACTTGCAGTCATTCAGAAGGAAGTATATTTATTTATTTATTCATTAAATTGGCTTCTTTAGCAATGACTGCCATAACAACTGAGGTGTTTTAGTTTACAGGGTGTTTGGGTTGGGATTTTTGGCATTCCACAGGCAACCAGTGTTGGCATCCACAAGAAAAATGACTCTGCATATTTGGATAAGGGTTCTCAGGTTCCCATGCACTGTTTTCAAATACATACATTTTAATTTCACTTCTCAAAATACTTTGGCAGAAAATCCGATAGGATCCTTGCTAAATGCGAAAGAAACCACTTTGAATCAGCAAATCAGCAAGGCTAACTGAACTCGGACTAAAAGAAACCAGCCTTTTGGTATCCACCAGAGACTGCCAAATCACCGTCTGCTGCTGATGACCAGCAAGAGTGACACTTCTAATGCAAAGGCTGGCAAAGAACTAGCATGCAAAATGCCACTGGAGGGGCACCCTTGAGCAGGGATGGAGGGGTGGGTAGATGCCAGTTGCCAAAGGGCTGTGGCAGCCTGCAAGCTGGTCCCTGCAGCACTCTGGAGACACGTGGCCAAGGTGTGAGACAGGTTTCTGGATCTGCAGTGGAGGCAGGAGGCACTGGGAGAAAGTTTGGCCCCTATAGATTCAGAAGCCAACCTCCTGACCCTGAGAAAAATGAGGAATTTACCGCTAGTTTGTGAAAGGAAAAAGCATTTGGAAAGTATAGCAAAGGTGAAGATCTGAAGAGAAGCAGGCTGTGTGCTTTCTGCTGATTATTTCATTCTTCATCTCTCTGACCTTTCTGGTCACTCTAAATTTAATATTTAGACTTCAGGGCTAAAGCTTGAACAATAAACATAGATATATGGCTCTTTAGGCGAGCTGGCATTTGATTCCTTTTTTTTTTTTTTTTTTGCTATCTGCTCTAGCATTCCTGTAAGCCCAGAGTAACTGCATTTTTTGACTGTTATTGCAAGGAATTTATTACAGATGAGATTGCCCCTGGGTAGCTTTTCACTATCTCATCAGCGTGAGAGCACACACACACCCTACTGCCTTCTTTTTGCATGTCAGAGTTTACTGGCATGTCCAGAGATGATTGCCCAACTAGGGTCATGCTCTATATATTTCTTCTCTTAGAGCACATTATTTTGCAGTTAGCTCTTTCAACACCGCCATATTTTTAAACAACATTTTCCCTGACGCTGCAGATGGTGCAGAAAGTTGTAGGCAGATGACCACTGAATTGAGCTGTTCGGGTTGGAGGCAGGGAGTTTGGTCAGGAAGCCTTAATACACAAGGAAACTATTTTTATGGCAATGCGTTGAGAAACCATTGCAAAAAACAACCTCAACAGCACAGAGATGTGTCCTGGATTGTGCTGTAAAGGTCAGCACCGGTTGGAGGTTGGGCACCAAGGCTGGGCAAATCGATGGGGGCTAAGGCCGTGCCACCCTGAAATCTGTTTCATAGGCAGGTTTTCGCACACATTCCACTGCCATGGCTTCTATTTGTTCTAGTTTCTCTTCAGCTTCTGAAGTTAAATTACAGATACAGCAACAAACAAATTGACTGTTTCTTTTGGAGCATTCTTGAGGCATATCAAGCCTGGGGAACTCTCTGAGAGTTCTACACCGGGCGTGAGGTGCTGAAGTTGCCCTTTCATCAGAGCTGGGACAAAATGTCTTCAAGGCTTTTTTAACAGCAATCAAATCTTTTCCCCAGAAACACATTACATCTGATTGTACTTCTTAGTCTACTAAGATCAAAATGGAACTTTTGACCTTCCCAAGAAGATAAAGTATGTCTTTTTCGTTGCAAAATTACCTTTAGTTGTACTTTTTTTTTTTTTTTCCAAATGCACATCATGTAAAACACCATATTTGGTTATCTTGAAGGCAATAACAAAATGCCACCTTTCCAATTCAACGTAAAGAGAAATTCAAGGTAAACATTATTTTGTGCCTCCATTTTAAAGCTCAAATTCAAGGTAAATTAAAAAAAAAACCTCACAACACTAAAAAGAACTGTTTTGTTTGAAAAGCTGAAATGAAACATTGTCAATTTTAACCAGGAAAAGGAACATATTTTATTCAGAAAAAATCCTCCCATATATTTCTGTGCAAATTCACAAATGGCCTTTAAATTAAATTTTTAAATGAAACCCCAGAATTTTACCTTCAGATTCTTTTTGCACTCCTTCACTAGAAACAGTAATGTAGTAATGCTTCCTGGTCAGCAGTATCTTGAATTACTGGATTTCACGTTATTTTTGTTATCTGTTATTTTTAGTGTTCAGATTTGCTTATGGCTAACGTGAGAACAGTAGCTATTTAAACAAAACTGCAAAGCATATTGTCAGCTTTCACACTACATAAATTAAACCAATATTTTCTCATATTACACAAGAAACAGATATTGTAGGTTGTTTGGGGGTTTTTTTATTGTCTAAAATGATTCTGAAAGTGTCCAATTTTTTGATTGGTGGTTTTGAGGAAAAACTTGCAATATTTGTTAATGTAAAATTTGGGAAAATATATGTGTGAAATTGGGAGGAATGTGGATGTAAAGAGTAGAAAGCTGTATAAGCCAGTGGTCCTTCTCCTTGCTTCCCAGCTGTGCCCACAGGTGGCTGCCCTGGGCTGTCCCTGCTTCTGGCCTCCCTATTTCTGGGTGCAGCATGGGGGCAAATGCATCATTTTTCAATATTATCTTTGGGGGCTGTTTTCTTTGTTTTCCCCTGTATTCCTTATCAGCAGTTGAGCTAATCAGCTGATTTACAGGTTTACAGGTTTCCTTTTTTTTGTTCTGTAGTGCTGCAAAGGGAATGATGATGCCTCTGTTCTCTGTTCATATGTGCTTTAAAATTCAGTGGGTTTATTTTTTCCAGTTTAACCTTTGTTGGAGATTTTTAAATGTTTTTTTCCTGGGCTTTTCTCACCACATTTCAGCCTTCTCACAGAGCTCAGTGCATACAGTAGTCACAGTTAAATCTTAGTTTCCTTCACTTTTTTTTAAACTGGAGTGTGTTTTTCCCCTCTTGCAAGTTTCTATTAATATGAGAGTGCTTAAGGATGAACTGTGGTCTCCGGGGCTCCTGCCATCATGACCCAAGTTGTTTGGGGTTTGTCCTCTGTGATGAGTTTGTCAGCAGAGGTGGTTGGCCCAAGTCAATGTAGGTCAGTCTTTTTTCTCCCTGCCAGTGACAGAATGTTCTTCCAGTGCTTTTATTTAAGTGTTCTGTTCGTATTATCGATTACTTCTTTTTTTTAAAAAAGAGCAAGTCTAAAATTTGACCTGTTGATAGGATGAAGCATTAGGCCTGAGCTGGCTTCTTTGTGCACAGCATTAACAAAAAAGCAACAAAAAAACTCAAATATTTTGGAATGGTATTTTTTCACAGCATATACAGTTCCCCTAAAAGGAGATGTTTTGGGAACCACTAGGAACCAGGTGGTACATTTTTATAGGGCTCGGTGTACATGGCTCATAGTACATGAGAAAAGAAAGAAATACAGAAATAGGACTCAGACAATCTCCAAAGGTCCCTTCCAACCCCTGCCTTTCCACAATTCTGTGACATCCCCCAATATCTTAGTCATATGGCCAAACACACGAATAGCCAGAAGTCTTTGGCATGAAACTATCTCTAAAAGAGGGCTAACAGCTGCACCTTGTGGGCTTGAAATGCCTTGCAGAGATTAAGGAAAGAAGCCCTTCGTCATGGGACTGGCTTTCATTAAAGTCTTTAATTAACTGACTTTCAGAAGTTATTGTCAGGGCTTTGTCTTGTTAGAATAGATCTTTATTTTAGGGTAGTAAAGATGAGGGCACGTTTACAATGATGACTATGTAGAGAAGTATTTTTTAAAGAGATATAGTCATTTGCATGTGTGAATTAAACACAGATCGCAGTTGTGAGACAAGTTTTTTTGATGGGTTTCTATGTTGAATTGCAGTGAAATCTTATATTGTCAGATGAAAGCACCCACTCCCATACATTATTATCTTTTTGTATTTGAAACGGATATAAAAATAGATACCACATTGTATATGCAAATAATGCACCATATTCACATGGATTTGTATTTCAAAGAAATTAAAGGTCATTCTCACTTAAAAGGGTAAAACAAAGCAGGGATGCATATCCTTAGTGTTACTGGTTCCATCAAGGAATGGTTCTTCCTCACCTACTACCCAGGCAGCAGTCGGTGTGTATCCAGATTCCCATGATGCATCCCAATCCCACCACCGAAATGCCCAATTGCATGACAGTGCCTTGGCAAAGCTGTCTCTCTCGCAGGGGTGGTTTATGAGACTTGATGAGGGATGAGGAGCCTCCAGAGCCATGAGCCCAACTCTGAGAAGAGTAGGTCTGAGGTGGTGAGAGCCAGTGGGGCTGTCCTCCTGGCACCTCTCAATTCTGCAGTGGCCAGGTGGACCTGGACTGTTGGAGCAAGTTCTTGCCCCTCATGACCTGCCCAGTGCAAGGTCATCACCCATGCCAGGAGTGTGCAAACGATTGGCCAGTTTGTTCCTGAAAATCTGCTGTACACCAAGCCTTTATACCAACATGATCCAATTTTAATCATTGAATGATAGAAAGGTTTGGGAGGGTAGGGACCTTTGAAGGTCATCTTGTCCAACCCCCCTGCCCTGGGCAGGGACATCAAGCACTGGAAGAGGCTGCCCAGGGAAGTGGTTGATTCACCATCCCTGGAAGTATTTAAAAGATGTGTAGATGTGGTGCTGAGAGACATGGTTTAGTGGAGAACTTGGCAGTGTTAGGTTTACGGTTGGCCTTGATGATCTTAAGGGTCTTTTCCAACCAACATTATTCTATGATCTTTCACTAGCTCAAGTTGCTCAAAGCCCCATCCAGCCTGGCCTTGCACACTTACAATGATGGGGCATCCACTACTACTCTGGGCAACCTGTACCAGTACTAAGTCCACTGAGCTGCAAAGTACCAGATGCAAGTGCATCAGACCTCTCCTCCAGCCACAGGATGGAACCATCTCCCCCCATCTCACTTCATCTGTCAGAGCCCATGGGCTCATTTCCTCAACCCCAGGGCCTGACTCTTGCTCCTTGCCACCCTCCATTCCGATCCCACCCCCAGTACCTGCAGCCAGGATCGGGGGAATCCCTTGCTATTCCACACCCTCCCGTGCCTCTTTACTTGATGTCCCCCACCCCAGTTCAGGCCCATCTCCCGCAGGAACATTTCCTGAGGAAGTGTTTTGAGGAGACCACCGTCTTGTGCAATACTTCAGTAAGGAGAGAAAATTTCTGTGAAGGAAGTGGATTTTCAACTGCTGGACTTCACATCAAGAAGAATGATCAAAATGTGAAAATAATGTTCAGCCGGAGGGTAACGGGGTGCGCTGGTGGTATGAAATAGGCTTCATGGTATTTCAGTGAGAGGTTAGCTCTCACCAGGAAAATGTGCTAGTTAGAAAGGGAAATAAAATGCTCCTGCATCCCCAAGTGTGAGTGACTGTAGGGTTTATAAACAAGGTCAGGGCTTTTCTTTTTTTTTTTTGTTCTGACTGCTGATAGTAAGAGACCGTTGTGAACCCGCTTCTTCGCAAGGTCTAGATTTAAATTGTCAATGTATCACTTTTTCATAATATTGCGAGTCTGTTCCCCACAACTTCCCTGAGGTGTGATTCATGGCGGCTTTGCCAATGTTTCATCTCAACTAAGATGATTGATTAAAAATAGAACTGTCTGAAAGCTAGCCCATGGCTCAGTTGTTCTGGTGAATTGGTCTTGCCTGGTATTGTTTCCTTGCTATATTTATTATCCAGGGAGGAGGTGTGCTGCTACTACGAGTGTTTGCAAGAGGGGTGTAGCAGGGCAGCCTTCACCAGATACTGAGGAAAATTAATACTGAGCTGGTAAGCCCAAACATACTGAGCAGAAACCCATTGTAATTATTACCTTCTAGTGTAGCACAGCGTGAATCTGGAATTATATTTAAAAAAGAAGATTTTACAGAATTGTTCATGCCAAGATTGCAAAAGATGATTTATTTTTAAAATCTCTTTTGAGGGGCAACCTTCAAAAGCAAACAAGTGTTGCCAAAAACTGTTCAGCAGGTGTCTTTGTATTTATGTATTGCAATATGGTGAAAATTGCAAAGTAATTATTAAATACGAAGTAGTCCTTGTCTCTAATAATACGTTTTAAAAATAGATCATGTTATTATAGAAGACATGAATATTTAGTGCCCCTGATGTCCTTGGGTTTAAACGGTTCTATTACAGTTGTTTAATACTACATGTTACAATTTCCTCTCTCCTCCTGGTGTGAACATTTTATTACTTTGGTCCAAATAGTAAACA
Organism: Nycticryphes semicollaris; assembly: GCA_013400055.1. NCBI lineage: Eukaryota > Metazoa > Chordata > Aves > Charadriiformes > Rostratulidae > Nycticryphes > Nycticryphes semicollaris. Next base: position 91,697 of record VXBJ01002874.1, on the reverse strand, counting down.
GTAAATACATCCCCAGCTGGTGTCAGTCACTAGGGAGTGAAAACCAGCAGCCCAGCCTGCTGTTCAGAGGCATCTTCATGCTTGGACCTCAGAACTGCTTTCTAAAATAGGTTAAGAGCGAATAAACTCTTCACATCTCCCCAGCTAAGCAAGTATTGCTGCAGAGGACATCCAACCCAAGTGAGATGTTCACAAGAGCTTCCTTTTCTGGTTGTGGTGTGGTACTGCTGTGGAGCCCAGCTCTGCCATGCTCACTCACCCCCTGGGGTGGGCATTTTTTTAACTTCCCAGAGGTACCAACCCTCCTTGAAAAGTGATGTTTGACATTGAAACTGGGAAGCACGATCCATCGTGTTGGTATTTCAAGTTTTACTTGGCAAATATTGGGTTCTGGACAGCTGTGATTCACGCCGCTGTGGCAGGCAGGTGGGTGACATGAGCTGTGGGCGAGGGGTACAGTTGTCTCCTGGTGCAGGTTCTTCACGATCTGCCTGACTCTGAGTGTTTGTGGTCTAGGGGGGAGCTTGTGTTCATTTTTCCTGTTGCCTCTTCTGTGTGCAGAGACACAAACCCGCCTCAGGGGTCCTGAAGTTTTGCAATGGATTTGAGATGATGTCCCCCTTCTCCCCTGGGAAGTTGCTCATCCCATAGGGTGTCACTGGTCACTCTGGGACCATCATTAGGTACCAGCTTTTCCCAACATCTCATTTGGACACTGTGTGATTGCAGAAGTCAACCCACAGAGTTGGTCAATATCTCTGTTCATGTTGCCACTTGGGAAGATTTTTTTGTTTGTTTTAACACAGCAGTCTGACTGGCCCAGCAGGGTCATCTGGAAGGGGTGAGTTGGGTTGCCATCAGCCCAAGTACCCATAGGAAGTAAAGCCATCATGTGAGTAAAGAAGCTTACAAGGCACTCACACTGCCCTGCCTTGGATGGCTGGTCTGGGTTTTTCAGTATCACTTCTTCAAATTAAAAAAATAGCTGGATATAGCCCTCCGCTGTTTAAATCTTTAAACTACTTTTATTTAAAGATAGTAATGCTTACTCATCTGGGAGGATGGCAAGGTGGGATCAAATATTTGCATATCCAGAAGTAGTTAACTAATATTTATTCTGTGTTGTTACATTGTAGCCAGAAAATAACTTGGGTTTTGGTTGGATTTTTTTGTTTGGTTTTTTTTTTGATATGTCAGCCTGAGTTGCTGTATAACATAAATCCTGCAGGTCTGATTCTCTTACGCTGCATTTGTACAACACGATGCCTTCACGCAGTCACTTCTGATTTAGACGTTTGGTGGAAGCCAAAAACTGTTGAGACTAACAAGGTTATAAAATGTTATCTATTCCCGTGGAAGAGTGGGTGAAACATGAAATGATCATTGTACCCCTGGATTTTTTTGAATGGCCTGTTTTAATGCTGCTCACCTGAGAAGCTTTACTCGCTAAACTCAGCTGACTCCTCTGGTCACCTCCACATCCCTCTTGCAGCTGAGCTTTGAGAAGATGTTCGTGGATCCATTATAAAATGAATTTGAGCATAACAGGTGGCAGATATGTAATTGCACCTGTATTTTGGGTTATTTTACAGCTGTAAAGTGTGGAATTTTTGCCTGCCCTTTTCTTTTTTTTTTTTTTTTTTTTTTTTTTTGAGAAGATTGTAACACAAGGGATGGCACATTTCAGCAATGAGAATTGCACGATGATTTGGTGATTTGTTGTGCCAGCTTAGGAGAAGTGCATACTGGAAGTTTAATGGGACAAGTTGGGCTTAATAACTGGTTTATTAGAATATTGTGATATTTTTGTAGCCAGCAGGTTTCTCCTCCGGTAGCGCTTTCTCTCTTTGTGCTTTTTTGAGAACTGTGAAAGGATGTCTTTGCTCTGTGATACCTTTTAAAGCAAGCTTGGTCCGCTCTGTGTAGTGCATTGATGATATGTGTGAAATGTCTTACAGGATGGAGCGACTAGTTGCTGAGGTGACTTATGGGAGTTTTTTTCACTTCTCTTGGAGTTTTTTTTTTCCCCTTTCTTCCCTTGTTCACATTTCAGTCGAGACAGAAGTCCAGTCCAGGAGCGAGCAAGTGGCTGCTGTGCAGCTATTTGAGAAGTCCTGAGCAGCTCAGGGCTTTGTGCTCTCTCTGGGAGTTAAAAACACTCCATGTCCTTCAAAAGCAAACCTCGTCTGCCTTTTTGAGAGCCTACAAGTACTGGCTGGTTCTGGCTGGTCTAGAGTGAGTATCCCAAAAACTGTCTCTGGTGGTCTCCGAAGAGAGACTCCAAAGTCAGGCTGTATTGTGGATCCTCCCAATTCCTCATTGTTACAGATTATTTTTAATTTTTTTTTCTTTTTTATGGAAAGCATGATTAAAGCACATCAGCTAGTCAGGAAACAGAAATATATGCAGCCTTTCCAAACCAAAACCTTTTCAATGAGGCTTTGGTTTCCAGTCTTTTGGTTAAATTGACCTAAAGACACTAGGTGTTTTGGAAAAAAAATAAACTATTTAAATAGATTTAATATTATGCCAAGATTTATTTGAATTAAAATTCTCTATTGGGGCGGGGGGAGAGTTTAATTTCATTTTCAAAGTTATATTGAAAGATCCCTTGTGAACTCTAACGAGACCAAGGATTAAAAAAAAATAGTTTTTCCTGTCTTTCATTTGCTCCTTTTTTAGGACAGTAAGAGATGGCAGGTGGAGGAGGTTTGTCAAAACACCTTGTGCATAGGCACAGAAGCTACATAAAGTCTTTCAGCCATCCAGCCATATTATGAAAATTAATTACTTTCAACTGTTACAGTGGAAAAAAAACTGTAACAGTGCTTCCAGGTTTGCTGTTAAAATACACCGATTCTGTTTCTTCACACCAGCCCAGGTTCAGGGTCGCAGCTGAGCGTGTGCTTACCAGTAACCACTTTAGTTGTCCCGTGTGACAGAGCAGAGATTTGTGTTCAAGCGTGTGCTCACCTGCTTCTTAGAGTAGGATCCAAGCTGGGGGGGTAGGATTGCGGCACAGAAGGGCAAAGTGTTGGCATCGGGAGGTTTGGAAGGCCAACTTCTTTCCCAAGTTTCCTAAGCTCCCAGGGCAGGAAGGAGATGGGCCAGGAGACCTCGTCTCCAGCAACTCTGGCCACGAGCTGTGCTGTTCAGGGCACAGGTGAGAAGTAATTTATCAAAAAGTGTGTTGTTTAGAGTGAAATTGTAGTCTCAGCAGTTGTGCAGCGTTACCTCTGGCAGAGAGGGACTTTTATCAACGGGGGAACATTAGGTTCTGCATTTCCCTTGTCGTTCATTGTTTCTTGTCATTCCCATCTTCAGTGGACCTGCCTTTGTTTACTGACCAAGACCACACGCCTCCATGTGACAGCTATTTGCAGTGCTTTTATCCGCCAGGAAGGCAGACCACAAGGAGGGATGCCCCCAGGAGTGCCGTTTTGAGACCCTTCTCCCCAAGCAGTTTCCATCTGCAGTGCCCAGGCGGTCTCTTGGGCGCAATCCCCCACCTCTCCTCTTGTCTCTCTCCATTAACAGCCCTGGCAGCTGAAAGCCCTGACCCATCCACCGTTTTGCTCCTTACTTTCCCTCTGGGCATAGACCTGAGAATAACATCTCTTTTTTTTTTTTTTTTCCTTTTCATCCTTTCAGAGCATGTCCAGACATACAGACATATTGACTCTTTCTTCTGATGCCATCCCTGGGTCAGAGTCTTTTGCACGCACCCTCTCCGAAGCTATTGCAGGGCTGCTCGGGGTGTTCGTGGCTGAGATGCCTGGACTCCGGCACTGCCAGCTGCACATTCAGGCAGGCTCCCAGGCAACCCAAATCAGTAGAACATCACCTGCCAGTCGCAGTGGTGGATGTCTGCTCCCTTGGCTCTCACCATTCTTGGCCCCGGAGCCTGCCTCCCCTCTGTGAGCTGGCAGGGGCTTGACTGGTCCTCAGAGCATCTTCAAACAGGCAGCAACGTTGCTCACAATCAGCTGGTGAGGACACGCAGGGCGAGAGGCGCAGATCAGGCAGGTTATTCTGCTATTTCAGCCTCACAGATGCTCCACAGCTTCCCTTACCCTGTCCCCCCCTTCCCTAATTTCGGAAATCAGAAAGGAGCATAACATGTTGGTGTGTCGCCATCACTGTTTTAGACACAAATCCAAGGCACCCTGAGGGCTGCTATGAAGAAAACGGAGTTACCATCCCAGCCAGCATCAGTACCCAAAGTGTTTGTGAGGGGATGCTGGCAGGTGGTCACATCTGGGCCCAGGAACAAGGCAGTCCTTGGGCAAGGCTGGGCATGCCAGGCATCCAGGCAGGCACAAAATTGATTTTCCAATGCCAAGTCGCAGGTGCAGTGATCAGAACTGGGTGCTGGAGCTAGCAGTGCAGTACAAAGGTTTACAGGAGATGCTGTACATTACCATGGAATAGGATGCCATGCAAGCAGGTGGCTGGGGCGGAAAGAACAGCCCTGGGTAATATTCAGACCCATTCCTTATAGGAAGGAGCTTTGCTGTGCGGTACTCACACACACACACTTTTTTTGTATGATAGGCAGAGTGGAGGTATAGAGAAACCAGCTGCTCCCAGACTGTAAACCCCTGTGCATGTGGAGGGTGGTCACTCACCGCAGGTCATGAGCTGACCCCCCCGGGAGTAATCTCTCACAAATGCAAAGAGATTTATTCACTTGTACCTGATCCTCTATTTTTAGTTGGGAGTTAAAACTGGAAAAGAGCTACCGGATTTGTCTGATGTATGTCTGTATGCAAACTGCCATGGTAACCACCGCATTTCATGTGCTCAGGGCGTTTTCCCAAATTCTGCCAGCAGCTGTAGCCATGCTTATTTATGCAGCTCAAAGTCAAGTTTCATTAAACCATTAACTGTTTCGTTTTTTCAGCCTGCCGTTTTCTTTTCATACTACTGGCTATTTTAGCTCTGCATTTTTTATTTTCCTTTCCAAATCTGAGTGTAGTTTTGCAGCATGGGCTGTACCAGAACCCCTTTTAATGACAAGAGCAATCACAACCTAGACCAACTCTTTCTTGACACAGAAAGAGTAGAGTAGCACTGGAGGAGTTATCATCATTTAGCTCACTTAACCTCATTTGGGAATTTTGAAGTCTGCAGACAGTGTTCTAGGTCAAAGATCCCAAGTTCATACAGTCTCATGGAATTATTTATTATTAAATGAATATAAATCTTCTAGCTTAGACTGCTTTGCTGTAGCATATGGAAGAGCATTGTGTCTTTTAGGGGTACGGTGCTGCTGGGAATTTTAATACTAAGTCAGCATCCATCTCCTCTTTTGTCCCTTGTTTCATACAAGGCCATCTGTAACAGCAGAGCTCAAATTCAGGAAAGCATTTAGGAGTATATTAAGTATACTTAGGTATTAAATGCTGAATTATCTTTGAAGTAACTACCTTAATTAAGATCTAGAAGCTGCTTAGTGGACTCCAGGGCATCAGCAGATAAGTCATTTTGCAATAAAAACCATGGTCAGACGAAGTTCCTTTGTTCACTCTCCAGATGCTGTGGAGACTAGTGGTATTTGCTTGCTTGATTTCCCCAGTGTCTTCAGACAGACTTATTTAGAGACTTCTACAGATTATCTTGTCGAGGCACCAGCTCAAAGCAAGGCCAAATCCAAAATTTTATCAGGTTGCTCAGAGCCTTGTCCTGGTGAGTTTTGAGCATCGCCAAGGATGGAGACTTCTCCACATGGTGAGGCCTTAGTTCCAGGGCTGTGCCTTTCCCATCATGAACCAGTTGGGCATTGCTTAGGTTGCTCCTCAGCCTTCCCTTCTCCAGGCTGACTCCCAGGATCCTCCTCATATGAGATTTGCAGACCCCAGCCATCTTGGTCACCCTCCATTGGATCACAGCGCTATGTCAATGGTTCACTGGTATTAGGGGCCAAGAGCTGGACCTAGCATGACCAACGCTGAGCTCACTCAAGGCCAGTTAGATACACCTCAACTGTCCTCCTTCCAGGCCAGCATTTAAAGTGTCTTCTCAGGGTGAAAGTAGGAAAACACAAATGTCTCTACATTATGCTCTGCCTTTTAAACCATGGAGATAGGCTGCATCTCCTTGGCTTAGTGCAGAAGTCAGTGTGGGAATCAAAGCACACCTGGTAGGGTAGTATCCTTATCCCACACCTATCTAGCTCACTTGGTCTGCTGTGCCACCTTGGCACAGACCTGCTGTGTTGGGTTGGAATGCCCTAAGGAAGAGATAGCATTATTGCTCCAGGAGTGAGAAGTATTTCTTTATTTTAGGCTGTGTACTGTAGCTCCAAATCACAGCCAGACTTTCTGAGAGTATTGGAGTGTGAAGGGTAAAACTCCATTACCTTGATCAAAGAACAGCTGCAACACTGGGAAAACTCTGTTATCTCCCAGTGAAACCGGGAAGCAAAAAGCCTTTTATTTTCCTGGCTCGCTGTCCAAGTGTTGATAATTATTTGTTGAAAGTAATGAAATTCACAGTAGTGCAAGGACTACAGATTACATGAGAATCGCAAACATAATATTTTAATGACAACAATCCTGGATGTTGTCTGTCGTTTCTCCTTAAGTCAGCTGAAGGATCTCCATGATCTCAAAGGTCCCTTCCAACCATGAAGATTCCGTGATTCTGTGATCAGTTTCCCTTGAGGGTTTTGTGTGATGAGTGCTGTTATTGTATTGACTTGGTGGGGTTTTTTTTTATGTAGTAACAGAGTTTAGTTCATTTATTTCTTTTCATCAGTGACATTTTATGTTCATTAATGATACATCTAAACGAGATAAATACAAATGAGAGCAAATTGTATTGTTAACCAAAAGTTGGTTTCGCTATCAGGAATATGCAGACTTGTCTGCACAACTCCACTGAAATTCAACAAGTAATTAAGCTTATCTTCTCAAACATAGGATACTATTATTAGCAAAGCATTTAATTAGATGTCCACTGCGATGGAGCTGAAAGGCAAATACTTTGTCTGGCATTTCCAAAATAGTTTGTCTGTAGTTCACTAGAGCAACATTTTAAGATTGCGAGTCACGCAGAGACTGAAGAAAATTTTGTTGCAGAAAGCTTTATGATAAACTTAGTCATGTTATTATTACCAGCCCCACAGAAGCACCTTTTTTACAAAGATCATAAGACAAAATTAAACTGATTGGACTTCAGCCATGGAAAGAAGGGTCAAATGCCCCAAGAAGGTGCAAAGGTAAATATGAAAATTTCATGACACTTTAAATTGTCCATATGTCAATACCAGTATTTCTACTTCTGCTAATGAATGAAAGGGGGGCTTAAGAAAAGGCTTTTGTGCCACGTCCCCCAAATACTAGTCCAATTCAGGATAGTATTAAGATGAACGGCAAGGAGGAGTTGTGGGTGGATTGATAGAGTAAGGTGCTGACTTCAACACATCTGAGGAAAGCAGTCTTGACTCCTTGTAATGGCAGGAGGGACAGGGTGCCAGCTCCTTTTATGTGGAGCTCAGTACTTTGCAGAATTGGGTCTTCTCCTACCACTTCAAGCATATTATCCCAAATCAGGCAAGCACTCGAGTATAAAGTAAGATATCTTCAAGATTGCCTTCTCCCAAGAAATAAAAACAAGAATATGGATAGAGATGGAATTTTTGCTGTAGTTGCAAAAGCAGCACAACCAGTGAGAAGACTGCTGTTCATTGGGTTTCACCGAGCCATTCTTGCTGTACTTTGTGGGTGTGTCTGTCTTGCAGATCAAGGCTCAGGACACCGCAAGACTCAGGGCTTGGCAGTGCTCCTCCCCATCTGGCTGATAGGAGATCTTGGCTAATGGGCATAGGTGGGAGGGTGCCCCTGACTCTCAAATGGGAATCCCATTATTAGAAGACCAAGACTTGCTTAGATTATGATCTCTCCAGGACAGGGAATAACTCCATACGTATGTATGCACACAGCATCTAAAAATAAACCCAAAGCATCATTGACAGTAGCCCACAGCAAAAGATTTATAAATGTAGATAAATTTTATTTTCATTGTCTTGTCTCGTAAATTACTCAAAATAACTGGTTTAATATAAATTAACCATATATGTTAATAATCTGGTTTTGTTCAGTAGCATGATAACACTATTTGTAGGAGGAAATATGGAAACTGAAATTCATTAGGGAAACATTTTATACTTCAGTTATCTCTAATACAGCTCAATGTGGGGTTTCCAGTATTTAATTCACATTGCTGTGTAGGCAGGACTGCAGAACAAGAAAAACACAACCATACATTTAATCATAGAATCATAGAATGGTTAGAGTTGGAAAGGACCTTAACGATCATCAAGTTCCAACCCCCCTGCCATGGGCAGGGACACCTCCCACTAGAGCAGGTTGCGCAAAGCCCCATCCAGCCTGGCCTTGAACACCTTCAGGGATGGGGCATCCACAGCTTCTCTGGGCAACCTGTTCCAGTGCCTCACCACCCTCACAGTAAAGAATTTCTTTCTGGTATTTAATCTCAATCTCCCTTCTTCCAATTTAAAGCCATTACCTCTTGTCCTGGCACTACACTTCCTGACAAAGTGTCCCTCTCCAGCTCTCCTGAAGGCTACCTTCAGATACTGGAAGGCTGCAATAAGGTCTCTCTGGAGCCTTCTCTTTTCCAGGCTGAAGAACCCCAACTCTCTCAGCCTATCTTCATAGAAGAGGTGCTGGACTCTGTAGCAACAGCTACAACCAGCGATGTATGCAAAAATCAAAGGGCAGGTGCTGCTTAGGCACAGCATCCTCAGTGTGTGGCTATTGGACTTTCCAAGGCTGAGACACATCCCATTAATTACAGGCACACTCCTCATTTCTCATTTCAGCTAGGGAATGGGAAAATGCCATTTACCCAAGAGGACAGATCATGGCAGAAAGTGTCATGGTCTAGATCCAGCTTATCAGGAAATGGTGTCCCTTGAGTTCAAAGGAGCAGCGCTGAATGCCAGCTGAGGGGCTGGTCTTCTAGAAAATACTGTATTCAGCTTTCTCTCTTCATCCCTGTTTGGGGAAGAAGCACAAAAGGAACTATCTTAAAATAGTCCAAACAATTCTGCTTACTTCATTATTAAGAAGTAATAAACATCACTAATAATGCCTTTTGCAGTAATAATGCTGTAAAAATGTACTAATGTGTATTTCGATTCTTTTGTCAATGGGACAGAAAATTGTCATTTGGTGTACGCCAAAGGAACCTCAAAAAGTATTACCCTCTTTGAACGTGAGTCACTCCAAAAAAAAGAATTCTTAACATCTGTCAAACTTTGCCCGTGTTGGGTATTGAAGTCTTACTCTTACAATCATTTTGATGTATTGTACTATGCTCCTATATAGGTTGCTTCTGTAAAAAAAAAGTAAATTTGTAGGTGCAGTTTATTATTTATGCTTTGCCCTAGGTAGAAATAAAGAAATCTGACAAGATCCAACCTCACCTTCACTTTAATTCGCAGGGAGGGGGAGATTTCATTATATTCTCCTCCTTTTGAAGTGCAAGGTCTCTGAAATCTCTCTGGAACGATACAGATAAAAAATAAATAGGTAGCGGAAGGAGTCAGCATTGCAGAATCAGAAGAACAGAAGACGTTTTGAGGCCGTGCCACGCAGGGGGATGGGAGCAGCGTCTCGGCGTTGGAAGGGGTGTGTGCCGGGTCCCCCAGCTCCCGGCGCTGGCTCCGGTTCAGCAGCCAGGCAGGAGTTTCTCTCGGCGTCAATGAACCAGCTGTTACAGCAGATGATCATGCTGAATTTCAGGTCATTTGATAACTAGGGCAGGCAGCCGTGGTTTGCAGTTCAGCTTGGGTGACATGTAGATTAAGAACTTCACGGGCACAGTGCAGAATTGCTCACGTTTCTCGGCTGGCCGGGTGGGTTTGTGCTGGGGAGGGGGGACGGGGTTAGCTGGGGTGGGGTTTGTTCAGCCAGGTCCCTTTCTTGGCAGCCAGAGAGCAAGTGCTATCTTCTGCTTGGCACTTCTGGATGTGAGAAAAGCATGGGACATAGCTAGTTTTTTAGCTTTATTATGAATGGCATTCAGAGCTGTTCTTATTTAGGCTGTCATTTGAATCTGCAAGCTGTTTGCAAGCCTGGTAGGCTCTGCTTGGTCACGTCAGCCGTGAATTCTATGTGAATTCACAGAATCACAGGGACTGGAAGGGACCTTGGAAGATCATCGAGTCCAATCCCCCTGCCAAAGCAGGAACACCTAGATCAGGTCACACAGGAACGTGTCCAGGCGTGTTTTGAATGTCTCCAGAGAAGGAGACTCCACAACCTCTCTGGGCAGCCCATTCCAGTGTTTCGTCACCTCACCATGAAGAAGTTTTTTCTCATATTTAAGTGGAACCTCCTATACGGCTGGCTTCCAGACTTGCAAAAAAGGCTTATGCCCATGTCAGGGAATGGCAAGGGAAAGCTTCCCAGTTCCTTCAGTGGCATGGCAACACCTGAGAAGGGACACACTGGGAGGGGGGGGACCATAAGGAGGTAAGGACTCCTTAAGGAGCCTTTTTGAGGAGCAGCCCGACCATGCATGTTGCTCAGTTTGCTTGGGGCTGGGGGAAGGATTAATGTAAAATTCTGGGGAAAGCAGCTGGAAATATCACAGTAATTTTCTCAGCGTGGCAGGCTTTTAAGCTTTAATGAATTCCCAGAAGAGTCAAGCAGATCTTTGGTGTAAACTAACTGATAACCAATGATTTTTAGAGCTGGAAGAGATCACTAAAGCTATCTACTCTAACCTTGGTGTTCAAACCTATGGTGTTCTGCCCACAAATTCTTTACCAAGTACATAAATGCCTGGTCGTGCTAGAAGAACATACTTTAGAAATCCACAGTCCTGATTTAATAACTGCATGTGATAGAGAATCTACTACTTCCCCAGTGAAGTTTTCTCAACCAGCTCATTACCATCACTGATAAAATACCATGTGAGAAAGGGTATACCTTGCCCCTGGGAATACCAAGCTCGGGTACCTGCCTTGTTGGTGCTGATATGCATTTTCCAAACCAGCCTTTCTGGTCATCTCAGGACCGGGCAGGATGTGGCCAGCCTGGCCTCTGCCTGTGGATGGGCACAGAGTGGGGCTAAAAGAGGATGCTGGGTGGTGATGGGGGGCGGACGAGGATGACAGAAACAACACTGGTGTAAGAAATGTGCGAGGAAAGGCAGGACTGCATCAGATTTCAAGAAATAACCTTGAAGAGCCATTTTGGTGTGAATAAGGCTGGTTTTAATGTAATTTAGAAGGCTGTATCTGCTTTCTTTCCCTCCAGGCTTCTCACAATGTGGTGAAAAGCATCAACAATTTCAAATGGTAAAATTTAAGGAGAAGAAGAAAGAGCAGGGCAGTAGGTATTTTGACAGAGAGCAGACTGCTGAAGATGCCTGTTGTATCAGAGGTGGCAGCTAAGACTTGGTTTCCGTGTTTCAAAGTGAATACGCCCTTTAAAGCAAAACAGCTATTTTTAACTCTCATTCTGGGAAGTCCTTTTTTTCCCTGTGCTGGCAGGGAAGATACGTGCAGTGTGTCACAGTTGTCTCACAACCACTTGCCTCGCCAGCCTCCTTTCAATAAGGAAAGGCAGACAATAGGACAGAAAGTTGGTTACCCAAGCTCAGTGATTCACAGACCTCCCCTCCTCCTTCCAGGGGATGAACAGGGAGAGGAGAAGCCCATTTCATTCAGCAGGAGAAGGTCCCATTGTGGGTGGGAAGACAAAGAAGCAGGTGCTTCTTACTGCAATGAAAGCTTGCACGCTGTGCCACCCGCAAGGCATGGTCACCCCATGGAATGAGGAGGGGAGATTTATGAATCACTGAGCTGGGGTAACCAGCAGCTTTCTCTGGCACAACCCACAGTGAGTCACCAGCAGACTGGTGAGCCAAGATGCAGAGCAACACTTCGTTTTCTAAACCCTCCCTGAATCTAGGGGGTATTTTGGTAGAGCTTGTGGCTTAGTCTCTTAGGATTTAGACTCAGCCCAACTATATTTACAGGACTGAAAGTCTGGCGTAGAGTCTCACCAAGGCTCCTCTGACAATCAGTGGAGAGACAGGCTGCCAGGGAGGATTCATCCCTCTTTCAGATTGGCACTGATAACAGAGGAGGTTTTAGGTGATGCAATCAGAAGTTTGCAAATCTGAAGTATTTTTGGATTGTGCTTGCTAGACTCTTTACAGGAGTTTGGGGCTTTTCCTTGAGTCTCAGGTTTTCTGCATCATATGAAACGTACATCGCAGTCGCCCCTGAAATGCCTGTGCTTACTCTCAGGGAACAGAATGCACTTTCTGAACATTTTCAGATGAATCATAATCAACTTGCAAGTTTAAATTAATTAAAGTTGAGCCTTCTGAGAAGCATCAAATCCATGCCAGCACTTCCTTTATACCAAATGATCTTAATAGCAGTGTAGCATAGACTTCAAAATTCCCCATCAGTTAAAATAATAGAAATTTTTTGTAGAAGACAATTTAGAAAGCAATATATTGCAATGCAGGTATGTTATTAGTGACTATTTAATTGTTACCATACTATGGGCTGCTGACAGGCAGAAGCTTAAATAACTTGCAAGTGGGGCAACTGTCATCAGAAATGACTTACCCGCCTTCATCTTTCCTGTACAAGTATTTTGCCCCTAGCAGTACCCTGCAAAGACAAGATGTGACATGCAAGCATGTCTCTTAGAGATAGCTTAATTTAGGACCACAAACTCTGGCATGATTTAATCACAGCATATTATTAGAGACTGGCACCAGTACAGGACGCTCCAAAGCAGATAAATTTCTGTTAGCTGTAACCTTTACTTGAGTTGATGGGGGTTTTCTGGGCTCAGTCTGTGACACTCACATCTGCCTGGAACGCTTCTTGCTCTCTATTTCTTGGCAGAAACTTTCAGTCTTGCAGCCTGTTTAAAATTTCTTGTAACTGGAAATGCATATTGGAGTCTAGTTCTGAAATAAATCCTGTGCCAGGTGGTTCTCCTCCTATGGGCAAGTGTTGATTCAGGCATCTGAACCTGGGCTGTCCCTGTAAGAAATGAAGGTTACATGCGGTATTCTTAGGTTGGTCTCACTCCCTTGTACCGATATTACAGACACTGGAATTTGGGAGAGGATCCTCAACTCGAAGCCCCGGCTCAGTATGGGCTCAGCCAATGTCTCCGAGCAGGGAGCAGCTCTGGAGAGACAAAACGTGGAGATAAGTGTGGTAATTTCTCCCAGGTCTTAAAACTGCTGCACACAATCTTAATCTAACCAAATTGCTAGGATATGTGAAGGTCGTCCCTGTAGACCAGTGACCATCCCACAGGCATAGTGGGAAGCACTTCAGCTCTCCTCAGCCTGGCACCCAGGAATCCTTTGGAAGTGATGGTGGAAGTGGAGGTTGAGAGCAGACAAAGGCAATATAAAAAGTTAAGTCTGGCTCAGTTTAAGCAGCTTCTGCAAGTAGAACAAAAAATCCATCAGTGCTTATCCTCAATAAAAGAAACCAGTTTCCATCTTTGGGACTACAGTGGCACGATGATGGCTTTTTTTAGCATATTTTGCTCAGCTGAGGAACTTAGAAGTTCATTGGTCTCCTTCTTGAGTGTTTTTCGGAGCTCTTTAGAGTACAGACCTTCTCAGAGCACCAGTGGATAAAGACACCTCTGAAATTATGAAACCAAGCACTCAGTTTGCCTCATAGTGTTATTTTAGTTTTGGCACAGCCTTTGGGTTCTTATCATTCTAATGCACTGGGAAGTGCCTCCCCAAGTATGGATAACAGATATTAGGGAAAAAAAAAAAAAAAAAAGGAAAGCAACCTTTTCAATTAAGGGCCAAATGTACAGAAATTAAAATGACACAAGTCATCTCAGCTGCATATTGGCTCCTGTGTCAAGTCTCTAGATCTAATCAGTAGGTGCTCAGACAGATAATTACAGTCTTCCTGCAAAAGGCTTCATTGTAGGAGAGGCACCACTTGCAGCATCAGAGCTGTCCTTGTTTTTACTGCTGTGGAGTGTGAAATTACAGTTTTCCAACTTCTTTTTTACAAAAAAGAAGCATTTTTCTGGCACATCTCCTGTCAGAGGACTGCTGCACCAGGTAAGCACTGAGCGTCAAGAGTCAGCCTTTGCTATAGATTCAGAAGTGATTTACATTTGTAAAAATGCAGTTTGCACAATTGATTTCCTGTTGCAATGATTAGAGGAGCACTTAGCTGAGGGAGTGTTTGTCTTCTTGCCAGCTGGTATTGGTTCGTGCTCCAAATAGGGTCAAGGTTGATTTTTTACATAGGAGTAAGAGACGGTCAATTAAATTGTTGCTTAAAATCTCTTTAGGTGCACAACTCCTTCAGGAGCTGTCTGTCATCCCACAGGCAAGCTGGCCTGTAACCTTTGGGAAGGCAAGAGTCAGATAATGATAGTAAGAAATCATGTTTTGGCGAGGAGGGTGTTTATGCCCAGTACCACGTGCTGCACGTCAGAATATCCCTTTTTAAGTGTCTTGCCTACTGCTGGTGACACACGTACTGCAGTTTAAGAATTTCAGTGTTTTGGTCAGAGTATTTCCAGCCACATCTGCTGTTTTTTGTTTGTTTGGTTGGTTGGTTTTTTTTCAAACCTAGACCAACTCTGACAGTTTGCCCAAAGTAAGAAGCAGAGGAGGTGACTTGTGTTGTACTCTCTGGGGCACCAGCTTTCTCAGGTTGTTTGATTATAATTCCTATGGACCATGCTTCTGTTTCACACTTCCAAGGGACCACTTCCTTGTTGATGTTGATGTCCCTGTGGATACCAGTCTTCATTTCAGAGTCAGGAGTGATAGTGGAGCCCCTGAGAGAACCTGTTCTCAGTCAGTATGTGCTCTCGTTGCAGATCACTTAAAGCCATGCCATGCCGCTTGCTCAACCACATGGTGGTATTGGCTCTGCTGCCCCACTTTGTGTTAGAATGATCTATTTAAACATATTACGTTAATTTTAGGGTTAGGTGGAGGGAGAAGTAATCACACCCACTCACTCATTTTCCTGGTTGTGTAGTGGACTTTGTTGGCAAGGTGTTTTCTGTGCAGGTGGTAAGTCTGCAGGAGGATCTGCAGGAGTTTGTAGATCTCTATTAGATCAGTCTGCAACTCACTGAGATGCTGCTTGGCCTCAAAGGGGGGTTCTTCAGCTTTTTGTGAGTCAGGAGCATATTTAACCCCTTACCAACAAAACTCTTAGTGTATAAGAGATAAAGACAATAATAAGGAAATTACAGGGTAACACATACTCTTGGTCAAATAAGTCATTAAAAGAGTTAGAGACATTCTTAAGACAGAATGAAGCTGTACTTCTCTGTGCTTGCCCTTTCCCTCATTAATTTGGTATATTGTTTTTAATTGCCTGCATTTGTATGGTACTGTTCTCTTTTGGAAGAGCAGGTGGTTCCATCAATGGTTCCATCAGTTGGCACTTCAGAGACCAGACCTGATATTTAACATCAGCCAGATACTTCCCTTCATCATGAGATATAGGAGGAAAACAAAGGAGAACAAAAAGAATTTGGCAACAAAAGCATCCTCAGAATGGAGAATGTGATGGTTTGAACATACCTTTTTCTCTAGAAAAACTGGAGTCTTGATGATAAAGCATAGTGTAAAATTTTATTATTTTAATGCCAATTTTATTATTTTAAATTTATTTCTGGATATTTTTTTTAAATCCTCAGAAAGTAATTACATAAGACCGTTGGCAGGTACGGCTGTGGAAACCTGAATTTACATGCAGGTTTGAATGTAATATTCCTGTTTGCTGATGTGCCTCTAAGACGTTTATAAGCCAGGAAGCAGAAAACAATGAGCATGTGCAGGTAGAATTTAGACCATCTGTGTGCCATAGTGAAAAAGATTGTTTGCTATTAACAGAATTTTTGCTGTCTCAAATATTAATTAATTAATACTTGTTTTGTTGCATCTGATAGTAGGGCATACCTGAGAGGTAACAATGTTGTACGCTTAAAGTGAGATATAAATAACCCATGGCAACGAGCATTAGAAAACATATAATAAGCAGCTTTGCTATTAGAATATCTACATGTCACTCAATCGCTCTGAATGTGTTTTAACGTTATAGAAGACAGGTACAGAGAGAGAGAGCAACTTCTTGGTTATGCTGAATGTGTGTTGTCTGAGAAGGGTGGGAGTGGCTGTGATGTATTGCAACGTACTTATGAACCCACCCCCACCTGAGGTTTCACCTGTTCTAACCATACAAAGAGCCTTATAGTTTTTATTTAGCATATTTGAGAAATTAGATATTAGATAGAAGACTACCTGCGAAGTTCAGTGGATCAAAATTGTCTAAATCAGAGTAGTGTCACTAAAGCTATGGAGATACACCCACTAAACCAGCTCTGAATTTGCTTGGGGAGCACAGGATTTGGTTTTGTGAAGTCCCCATAGACAGTATAATGTAAAGGAAAGGAGAAAGAAACAGATCAAAGGACTGGTGGATAAGGCAAAGATAACAGAGAATGAACATTCTGCATAGTCTCCTCATACAAACTGTCGATTAACTTCCACTGGATTGCCTCTGTGAGACCTGCTGTATTTAAATATAGAAGAGGAAAGCGATTATTGGACAAAGTAGAATGGGAGGAGAGTGTTGGGATCAGAGGAGATCAAGAATGATGGGATGTTGAAAAGAACAGAAAGAGAGTAGATGAGGATTTCAAGCCATACATATTTATTTCTGAATCCAGCATGCTCACACTTATATTTTAAAACTAGTGCTTGAGATTCATCGCTGATGTAGCCCCTTTGACTTCAGCAGCTACACTGCCAGTGAACTTGATCCTGCATGTTCATTTGCAGTCGTTTTTTTCCCCGCTAGAAGCTAACTTTCTGTTTGTTCACACCTTGCATTTATTGTAATTACCTGCACAGAGGCAAACATATGGTGACCTGATTGGGGCAGGGGGCAGAAAATGCAATTTCTTTCTGACTTCCACGGTATTATGTGGAAGACCAGACAATGAAGTGAGACACCCCGAAGCGTTGTGATAGGTGAGGAAAAGGGTCCGATTAAATATTTACTGGGCCGGGCCCACTTTGCTGCTGCAGCGGTGTATAGATTACACCTGGTGAAACCCAGTCTGTGAGCGGGGCGGTCGGTAAGTGCTGGGCATGAGGAAGGTGCAGAGAGGAGTGAGCTGAGGAGGCTGCTGCCATACTATGGTCAGCAGGGAATGGATTTGGCACTGCTTCTGCCTCTGCCACTGTGACTGCATCATCCTGTGCCGAATGTCTTGTAGGTGATGGAAACATCCCCCCCACTGCCTTGCATGACCTTCTGGCCCCCCATCCCTTGCATGCAGTGCTCTGTCAGGACCACTCCTGGGAAGGGGGAAGGGATGCTTGTGCCGGGGTGTTTGGGCATGGAAATGTTCTGTGCCACCATCCAGTTGTGCTGGGAAGTCGCATGCAGGTGTAGCTGATGGATGGATCGTTTCTCTTTTGCTTGCTTTTAATTCCAGCAGGTGGGCAGTGGGATGCTGAGGTAATATTTGAAAGAAATGACCCATTAGGGACAGGTGACGCCGGCATTATTCAGGGTTGTTAAATCAGGAGAAGTCATTACAGTGAGAATTTGGGATGATGACTTCTGAATCAACACATTGGATTGCTTCTGTCTTTACTGGCTGATGAATAGCGTCTGTACTCATGGGAGTCATATTGGTTTGAAAAAGTAGATACGAACAAGGGCAGCATTTTGTACCTGCTATAGTTATCAGGATAGTTATCTATTTTACTTCTCCATGATGACCTACCTGGGTCTGTAAAGTCCTGTTAGCTTTTCCAGGAATGAGGATTTGCAAGGTTGTGGAAGGTTGGCCCATAAGGGCAAGGAGGATGGGTGGTTTTACTATGGACTCTCCTTGTTATTGGGACTTCTGCTTCCCTGAAGCAGAGAGCTTGGCTTTGGGTGTTAGTGTAAACGGGACCAGGTGCTGTATTTGAATTTTTTGTTTAGCCATTGAGTTTATTAGACTTGAGTGTTTATTGTCAAGGAGGACTACCCCATTGCTAATGTTTTTTTCATGTTTTTTTATAAATCCTTCCATTTATTTGTGTTGCATTGAGAAGTCCTCTGCCTTCCAGCACTCTGTCCAGGTACAGTTGCCCATCCTAGTTGTCCTACAGCAGCATTGAGGTTTAAATCATGATCTTGTCTGGATCCTAACCACTGACTAGATGCAAACTGTGTGTTTATGATGTGGTGTTTTCTACATGCACATGTTGCTTTGATGCACGTACAGGGTCCTGCTCTGCTGAGTGTCTCACTGGAGTGTGAAAAAGGAAGGAGGCACTTCAAAAGGGAGAGATTTGCCCTGTAAGGTTAGACATGGATTTGGGCCAAGAATAGACTGTGGTGCTCTAGGTGCCTTGGGTGCTGCACCAGGCTGCACTAAGCATATATATTTTTCTGATTTAATGTGTCATCAGTCTGATTGTCAAACAAAAATAGAGATGTTTGAAAAGCCAAGTGTGTAAATATCAGCTGATGGAACTCCTCTACATGCCAGAGGCTGGCTTCATTTTCCCTGTGGGTTCGGAGATTTTCAGAGATTCAGTTTGACCTGAAAAAGGATTGAATTCCTACTTTTTATGTGATGTAATGAATTTTAAATATGAAGTGAGTATTAACAGGTCTATTCATGTACTCATATGGAAATACACATACGGTCATGCTAAAGGAAGATATTCAGTTTATATTTCATGAGATGGATGCACAGAGCTTGAGACGTTGCCCCTTGTAGTCAGTGGGAAAGTGCTTTCTGAGCTCAGTGATGCTGTTACTGCCGAGCATGAGACCAGTGTCACCAGTGCTGCCTTCTCTGTTGGGACAGAGCCTGGCAAACTGTCACTGGAGCAAAACAATTCATGGCCTCATTATAAACAAATTCAGGAAAATATCTTTGTAATATAAGCTGTATGTTTAGATGGCGTGGATTGATGTACACCCTCAGCTTCTTTGGAGCATCTACTGCCTGGGCTCTGGTGCTATCCAGACCCCCATGCAGTAGCAGGGAGGTGACAGCTTCTCAGTATAGCTAATGCTCTTGATTTTAACAAGAGTCTGATGATATTTGGCATTTTCTTAATGTTCCATTACTGCCTAGAAGCACGAGATGATGAGCTAATCTTAACCTTTATTGAAAAGTTTTGAACCTGGATGTGCAGGAAAATAGGCTTGATGTACATTCTAAAAGACAGGGTTTTTTTTAAAAAAGGAGGGGAAAAAAGAAGAACTGAAGTGTTTGTGGGCTTGTTTATTTAATACTAATAATTGTGAGTTTTGTTTAATACTTTTGCTTAGCTAGTCTCATGTTCCTGAATTATATAGATTACTTTTTCATTTATGGCACTGATTGACAGCTTGTCCTATCATCTTCCCTGTAGGTGTTTATAAAACCAGCAACACTGGAATCACACCCTTAGAAATTCAGCGGTGCCTTTTTTTCTCCCCCCAAAAACCAAAACCAACTATTCCCATGGCTTTCTGTGGACATATCATTTTTCTCAGAGCCAGAGGCAGTTCCCATAACAAAAAGCAATCGGTCATCAACTAAGCAGGGTGCTTACTTATCCTGAAACTGTCTGTGGAAACAGGGCTGTTTCTGGGAATGCAGCAGAGCCCCCTGCGAAGGAGGGAGGTGCTGGCAGCCACGCTCGGTGCTGCCTGGCAGGTGGCTGCCTTCCCCTCTTCTATTTCATTACCACATAATTGAGCAGCTGCTGAATTAGTTCTTTCTTGCTCAGAGCAAATCCTCCCGGGATGCTCCAGTTCCACCTTTCCCTGCCATGCACGTAGGTTTCCTGGCTGTACTGTATTTCCTGGAAAGCCGGCACTGCACAGGGTCTGGTCCTGTCCCATTAATTTCATGAGGCGCTGAAGACTGATCCAGTTGGCCCTGTAGGCATCACCTGCTGCTTTGCTGCCATCTTGAAGGTCTGGTGCTTGTAGGACTTCCCTGAGAATTCAGGGACCAAGGATCAGCCACCTGCCCTGCCCAGGGGGAACTGCAGTTTTCATTTCCCACCTCCCCTCGCCCCAATGAGCCCATGCGATTCGAGAACAATGTGCAGGTTTTTTTCCTTCCTGTTGGAGGTGAGCTGCTGAGTGCAAAATAATTCCCAATTCTCATGCAATTCTTACATTTCATGTTAATCAGTCACTGGATAAAATACAGGGAGTCCCCCACCAGACACGTGGATGTCCCACCCCTGTTGTGTGTCCTAACCATGGGGATGAGTTAGCTGGCTAAACATGAGCCAGCGGTGTGCCCAGGTGGCCAAGAAGGCCAACAGCATCCTGGCTTGTATCAGGAACAGAGTGGTGAGTAGGACTAGAGAAGTGATCAATCCCCCAGTACTTGACACTGGTGAGGGCCCACCTTGAGTACAGTGTCCAGTTTTGGGACGGACCTTCACTGTAAAAAAGACATTGAGGTGCTGGAGAGAAGGGCAACGGAGCTAGTGAAAGGTGTAGAGCACAAGTCTTGTGAGGAGTGGTTGAGGGAACTGGGATTGTTTAACCTAGAAAAAGGAGGCCAAGGGGAGACCTTATCACTCTCTACAATTACCTGAAAAGAGGGAATAAAGAGCCAGGGGTCAGTCTCTTTGGGAGCAGTAACAAGCAATAGGAGAAGAGGAAATGGCCTCAAGTTGTGTCAGGGGAGGGTCAGATTGGATATTAGGAAAAAATTCTTTCTTTTTTATGAAGCATTGGAATGGGCTGCCCACAGAAGTGATTGAGTCACCATCCCTGTCAGTATTTAGCAGACAGGTATACACAGTGCTTAGAGATATGGTTTAGTGATGATTATTGTTAGGTCAATGGTTGAACTAGTTCATCTTAAAAGTACCTTCCAACCTAGACAATTCTATGATTTCACCCCAGGCTATGCTTGGTGGAAGATACTGACCCTGACAGCCCCAGAGCCACCTCAGAGTGGAAGGTTTCCTGTTCGCACTGCCACCTATGTGTATTTTTAAACTTCTTTTAAAGCTGGTTGAGCTGTCTTTTATGTGCGAGGTAACCCAAGCTGAGCTCCTGAGCTGAGGCACTGACGTGGAGATAAATGCACCTGAGCCACGTCCTTTGCATATTAAATATGATCCCTGCTGTCAGAGTGCA
This sequence comes from Nycticryphes semicollaris, assembly GCA_013400055.1. Taxonomy (NCBI): domain Eukaryota; kingdom Metazoa; phylum Chordata; class Aves; order Charadriiformes; family Rostratulidae; genus Nycticryphes; species Nycticryphes semicollaris. The sequence goes on along the minus strand of VXBJ01002874.1, from coordinate 70,510 downwards.
GTTGGTTACTGCAGGAGCTGCTTTCGCACCGAATCATCTCTATTGCATTCAGAATGGAGAAAATAAGGTTTTCTCCTCCAGCTCATCCAAAGACACCAGCATAAAAAATTATCAAATGCGGTGCCAGTGCCATGTCGGATAAACAGCCGGGATCAAACAATTGCCAACCATATTTTATGCAAAATAGCTGAATTAACAAGTTTAGCAGTTGAGTCAAAGTCACACTGTTTTCATGCTGATGTGTTCAGTAGCACTTCTGGTGAATTGAAGATGATTTCTTTCTAATCATCTTGTAGCACTGAATCTTCGCACGGCCTTCCTATTTGGTAACTCCTCTCTGGATCTCCCATATTCCATCCTGCTCAGTGAACACTCACAGCCATGTGGTTGTGCATGTAGGGACCTCTGCAATTCCATTGAATTTCCTAAAAAAAAAAAAAAGGAAAAAAAAAAAAACAGGCTGTGCACAGTGCACACACCTGTACATACGTATTTGCCGGAGGTGTGAACTATGATAGGGTAGGGCACTCCCATGTTAAATACCAAGCTTGTTTTTCCAGCTCTGTCACTGTCCTTCAATCTTATCTACATCAGAAAGCTTCAGCAGTGAATGCTAAAACGGTTTTTAGTTTCAATGAACAGACGAGACAAAGAATTCCAGGCATCAATNGAAGAGAAGGCTGAGGGGAGACCTTATGAATGCTTACAAGTATCTGAAGGGTGGGTTGAAGGAGGATGGAGCTGGACTCTTTTCAGTGGTTTCCAGTGACAAGACAAGGGGCAACAGGCACAAGCTGGAACACGGGAAGTTCCATTCGAATACGAGGAAGAACTTCTTTACAATGAGGGTGACAGAGGCCTGGAACAGGCTGCCCAAGGAGGGTGTGGAGTCCTCTTCTCTGGAGACCTTCAGGACCTGCCTGGATGCAGTCCTGAGTGATGTGCTCTGGGCAATCCTGCTTTAGCAGGGGAGTTGGACTGGGTGATCTCTAGAGGTCCCTTCCAACTCTGACTATTCCATGATTCCGTGACTTGATACAGACCCCCTGTGCTCACACCCTTGTTTCAGTTGAAGGAGGCCCTGTTTCATGTTAGATTAAGCTAATCTTACATGTAAAAGGTAAAAGATAAAAGCAAAGCAATTGCAGCCTTGGGAACGGTGCTTTTAAGACCTTCTAAACTGTCAGTTTCTACAGTTTAGCTGAGAGCTGGTACCTGGATACACACTGCTCCTTGTCCAGTGTAGTGTAATGTAAAATGATGTCATATGAAATGTTGCTGGGATGGTTTTAAGAGGATGTGTTTTACTTTGCATTGCCACCAACTTGCAGCACTGTTAGTCACCAGGGGAAATGGGAAGGTGGAAGAGAAATTTTCTGGCACAGAGCTGGAAATGTTCATTTCACTGCATTCTTCTTGCTTTAGGTCAAGCCAAAACTTATTTGGTCTGCATCAGAATAAAGAGTGCCTTAGGTGACCTCATGCATAGGTTTAACTGCCTTAGTAGCAAATCTTGCCTGCAGGCAAATTGATGCAAACATATTTTCCTTGTGTAGACATGCTCTGGGTATAATCGAGTCACTTAATTTTTGCCTCACAGCACTGGTGAAACTTAATTAAGGCTGGTAAAACCCTTCACAGTTCTCAGAGGAAAAGGTTTGGTCCACGTGTAAATGATGTTACAGAAGGTATTTAACGTGCCCTGTTGTAAATGCTGTGGGGGCACCGAGCCAGGGAATAACACTCTCTGAAAGTCTTTCTGTTTGAAGTTAACGTTTAACAGGACTGAGGCAAGCCCTGCCTGAAAGCAGGCTTTGTGGTGCTGTACCCTCCCTCCCACCACTCTGACAGGTGGCTTTGCTTACTGCGGTTCAAATGATCCGGCAGGATGCTGTACGGAGCTGTAGGCACTCTGTTGCACAGTTAACAGCACAACAAAACCCTAACGGCCTTAAAATTTTTAAAACTAAACCAATGGTGACTCACAGACACAACAGCCCTGTTCATCCGTCCGCATGTCCGCCCCTGCATCCCTGTCAGACGGGCATTTTTCCACAGCATGCCTAACGTGTGAGCATTGCATGTCAGACAAGGCAGGATGTGCCGTGTCCCAAACCCCCGGCGTGGAATCGCCATGGCTCTGCCCAGCTGCAGGTGATCCCTCTTCCCAGTCCATTAACTCACCAGGGACATTGAGATCTACATGGCCTAACTGCGTGGCCAGTTGATATCCAACTCTGGCTGTACGAGCTTGGGCCGTCCAGAGCGGTGTAGGCACCCTGCTTTATCTACGTGCTTTATCTAGGCTAATTAGGTCGGTGCTTTGTCCAGGATAATTGTCTCTACTAATGAGTTTGAGCATAGTGTCACTAGCACAGAGGTGGTGTGCCCGATTCCCATGCCAGCTTCTTCAGTGGGCAGTTCCTCACAGCATGTGGCCATGTGGGGACCCAGCACATGTAGTTCTCTCCAGGACAGACCAATGAGTCTGAGAACAGGTCGAGGTCCTCAGAGCAGATGTTTAAAGTGCTGACAAAGCCTCAGCAGCAGCAGCGTGATTGCCCAACAGCCGCAAGAGAGCTAAAATTACAGCCAGGCTGCCAATGTGGGGAAGCGGTGGTATAAGGAGATGCAGAGAACTTCCCTCCTCCAGCTGGAGCCTGCTTGATTTCACACCCGCATCACCTGTGGGGCAGCTGGGGGGATCGGGCAGCAGCCCAGCCGGGAGCAAGGAACCCCCCCGGGTGTCTGGGGTGAAGGGGAGAGGTTGTGGTGAGGACAGGAAAATATACCATCTAGGTGAGCCCTGACCCCGCCATGGATCTGCAGGAGATGGCAGCAGCCCAGCCAGGATGCCCTGACACCAGGAATGATGGCCCAGGCTGGACCAAAATGCATTGGTCAGAAATGCTTTTCACAGTTGAGGTTGGTTTTTTATTCTGTCAGGAAATGCCAATTTATTGGGAGGGTATTGTTAAGGGAAAGAAAAACTATGCTGGAAGTTGTAACCTGAAATGATTTCTTCTGTTCTGGTGAGGATAAGCAAGTGATGATGGCACATTCCCAGGGTATAAATGACTATGGGTCAGACTTGGTGCCTCCCGCAATCCAAGTACATGCTGAAATCATCAAGCAATGAGGGAGAGCTGTCTGTCTGTCTCGCACCTCTTTTCTTCCCATAATCAGCTGTGGGTTTTTTCACACAAAATCGTCCTGTTCCGTTTGTATGCAGAACAAAAATTTTCAGTCTCATAAAGTTGCAGCCAGTTACATTTCTCATTCAGCTCTGACCCTGGATCTTTTCCTTAGCCCACCACATTCATCATGCTGGTCCATGAGCACCACAGAGGTTACGGGGGTTGCAGAACCCCACCTTTGGTGGCTGCTCTCTTACCAGTGTATAAAAATGAATAAAAGGTCATAGAATTCCTTCTTAAAGGAAGGGACCTTTAAGATCATTGAGTCCAACCATCCACCTAACACTGCCAAAACCACCACTAAACCATGTCCCTAAGCACCAAGTCTACCCATCTTTTGAATACCTCCAGAGATGGTGATTCCACCACTTCCCTGGGCAGCCTGTTCCAATATTTGATAAATTTTGGTGAAGAAATTTTTCCTAATATACAAGCTAGATCTGTAAGTGGGTTAGATTGGACGTTCTGTATTGAAGAAACACAAAATCCTGGTTGCTCAGGGAAATGGGTCTAGCTTTGCCATTTTCTTGAGTTCATGCTGTCAGTGGGGCTTGCAGGTGTAGCATAAGTAAAAGAGGAAAAAGAAATGCTGCATGTGACTTCCCCAGCAGGAGAGAAATTATGACATTGTTCCTTCTTGCTCATGCTGTCTTGCTAAGCTAGAGTGGAAGCCGGAGCAATGGTTTTCCCTCGGTGACAGCTTCGTTCCCATTTTGTGGCTGGCTGTGGGTGTGGAAGTGGACATCTCTGAGCAGCAGCAGGGCGCAGTGGTGCAGGAGCAGCCACCAGCATATGGCAACTGTCACAGCTACTGCGAAACAGTGCCCTACTGCCAGGAGATCCCCATCAACGTCTTTAGGGACAGCTGGGGAAGGGCAGAGCAGGAGAAGAAGCAGCAAACACGGAAAACATCCGTGTGCTCCCAAAGTCTGCCTTGAGCTGAATCACAAGATGCTTATATAAAAACACGGTTAATTATTACAAAGCAACCAAGCGAGGAAACACAGACATTCACAGCGTATCTCCTGCATTAATTAGTTGCTAAAAATGTAGATTGCAACAGCTCTGAAGCTACAAATGGATCAGTAGCAAAACTGTCTCTCCTGGTCATCATGCTGAGAAGCACTCTTCACTCTACGGCTGTTCCTAAAGGCTGTCAGGGTAGGAGACAGCTCATGGGGCAACTCAAGAAGCATGTTTAAATGAGGATGCCATCATCAAGAGCACTTACTGGCTGTGGCTGCTGAGGTCTGAGAAACAGCTAAAAATGTGTAGAGATAAACCTAGAAATCCACTTGGATTTTCAAAACCCTCAGTCAAACAGGTGTGTGCTGTATGTGCACTGACGAGCATTCACTTACAGAACCAAGCGTAAAAGTAATCCCTGCCTTCAGTATCTGTATAAGCTTTGGTCGAGCATGCTAAAAGCAAGCTCAAGGATGAGAGAAGCAAGAAGCTCCATCGTTATGGAGATCAAAGTTGTTTGCAGATGTCACATCAGATGGTGGTGTGTTTGGGTCTGCTGAGAAGTCTGGGTTGGGAGCAGGAGAAAATCTAGCAGACCTGAAACCTTGGGCTGGACTTTTAAGTGTATTGGCCACCTCAGTTGCCAAAACAGGGTACATCTAACCTTTTTCTTTAGGGTTTGCAAATTTGCAAAATAAGGTTTCATATTACTATAGAATAATGATTGGTTTGAATAAGATCACAAGCAGGATGCTAGAAGGAATTCTTTTATATGGTCATGAGTAACTCAATCAAAACAACAACCAGTGACAAACAGAACGGCTGTGTTTCCCCGCTGGTGGCAAAAAGAGCTGTAACCTCGCTGGCAGCAAAAGTGTGACTGCCCTTGAACAGCCTGTTATCCTGGGGCAACTCCACATAGAACTTCCCTCAAACTCTTTTCCAAGCCTCTGCAGGAACACAAAATAGGTATCCCTGCTCCCACAGGATGTCATTGACCACTGCGGCTGATCTAGGCTTTTCCTCAGGTGGCATTATCTTAACGACTTTTACTCTACTGCTTCTTGTTCTACACAGGAGAGAGGACAAGCTACCTATTATAGCCTCATTCTCCTCTTCTGTTCATGCTCACCTCTATTTGTCTCCCACTTTTGTTAGGATACTTCACTTCTAAAGTGTTTTGAGAAGAAAATGGTGCTAAAGAAACCTAACGTGCAGAAGAGGACATTAAAGGTATTTTAGGATTGGATAGGAAGTGAGGATGGTTCACTTTTTTAATGTCTCCCTAGTAAAATAGAAGAAAAATGAGTTTGGAAAAGATTGAAATAGACGAATGATGGTTTGCTGCAGTGTGTTGATGTAAGTCAGAAAGCTAAACCTGTAAAAGAGAGGAATTAGTCATTACTCAGAAAACACTAATTGTTACATGTCTGAAGATATCAGAGAGACAATTTAAAGTATCTTGTGGGCCTGAGTAGTGTAGTCTGTGCATCTGAAAACTTGTCTGGCATTTTTAATTAGTGTACAAATAAAAATATCTGCAAGTTGTTCACTCCTCATGCAAAGAGTTTTTGAATGTGGATTATTTTCCGAGTCAGGTCTGAAGTAGCTTCATTCCTTCTGATATTTTTTTCTCGTGGCTTTGTCTGTCAAAACAGGAGGGCATTTCTATAGAAGCTATGAAGAAATTGGCAATTTCAAGACATAATTAGGAGCTTTATGTTCTTCATTTTAAGACTATTTCACACTATGACTAAATAATAATAAGAACAAAATGCTGCCAACCGAAACAGTCAGCTGGGGTTCTTAATGTAAGAAAAAATCGGCAACTGCTAATGCGTGGAGCTCATCTCTGAATAAGGGAGTGAAATTAAATTATTTCAGTGAAGTGAGGGGAAGAATTTTCCAGTAGCATTGTCTGAATTGACTTGAGGTCTGCTCTGGGAATATATCAGGTATTTACTGTACCACACACAACTTTTTTTAAAGCCAGTGTTTATTTTGCAACCGTGTATTGCAACCAGAAGCTGTATATTTAGTTCCACGTATAGCCTTAATCCTGCAAGCATACCATGCATACCAGGAAATATAAGTAAACTCACTGAATTTACTGGGACTCCTTCATGCTGAAAATTGAGCTGGAGTTCAAAACCCATTCATACACATTTTCATTTACCTGCCAGCTACACAAGATCAGCTTGAGAAAGCTCCAGGTGATAAAAAACAACCACACCAACTTCCAGATGTGTTTTGTAACCTTGTCTTAAAAGGATACCTTTAGTCTGCTCTCCACATTGATTTGGTTGGATTTGTTTGGTTTGGGAGACCTCATAGCAGCCTTACAATATCTGAAGGGAGCCTGCAGGAGAGCTGGAGAGGGACTCTTTGTCAGGAAGTATAGTGACAGGTCAAGGGGTAATAGCTTTAAATTGGAAAAGGGGAGACTGAGATTAAATACCAGAAAGAAATTCTTTACTGTGAGGGTGGTGAGGCACTGGAACAGGTTGCCCAGAGAAGCTGTGGATGCCCTATCCCTGAAGGTGTTCAAGGCCAGGCTGGATGAGGCTTTGAGCAACCTGGTCTAGTGGGAGATGTCCCTGCCCATGGCAGAGGGGTTGGAACTTGATGATCTTTAAGGTCCTTTCCAACTCTAACCGTTCTATGATTCTGTAACAGTGCCCAAAGAAAAAAGGAGTTGTTTTTTTTCTGTGTGGTGTTGATCATCTTTAAGTTCTTCTGCATGTCTAATACTAGTCAAACTGACCACACTGCCTCATTTTTCTGGGCATTTGGCCCCAAGAGAAGATTCAGGCCAAAGTACCAGATTAAAATGGCATCATTAGAGCCTCCTATATACTTTGACGTGATTTATTGACAGAGAAGAAGTGTTGTTTGTGCCTCCTCGTCCTCTGGCCTTTATTGTTCAGGTTGGTGCCTACTTTTAGGTCACTTTCCAAGCTAAGTGCTGGCATCCGTATGATGCTCTACTCTTTACACAAGAGAAATTTTCTCATGGTGGAACCACATGCAGTGGTGAGCACAGCTGGGACTTGTCATGGTGGAATTTGCTACCTGATGAGGGAGGCATAACTGACTGCAGCCTTGGAGGTCTTTCACCCAGAAGTCTTGCTTAGTGCACTATCTCACAGGCATGTGTGTGTGCGTGGGAGGAGGTAAATGTTAACCTCCATGCACCAGAGCCAGGGTCCGAACCAGTGCCACTGCTACCTGTGGGGAGTCTGGTCCAGGGGGTGGGACTATATCTGTTTTCCTACCCGGTTCAGAAGAAGTTTCAAGTCACTCTGTGACTGCTCAGGGGTAGCTCTGCCCTTCTTTCACTTCAGTGGTGAAGATGTGCAATACAGGCATTCACACAGTAACACAGCATCCTCGTCACACCTTACACTCCTCACACGTGAGCCTCCTGCCCTGTGCTTCCCAAACACCTGCCAAGTTTTCTCCTAAGCCTTGCTTCCAAAGACAACTCCCTCTCCCCTGCCTATTCATTGCTTCGTGTGATCTTTACAAAATGTGGCATTTCTGTCTAAATAGTTTGCCGAAGGCCTGTGACAAACACTATTAAGTTGTCAGTCATGAGACATTAAAGAAATGAACTGTCTTCGCTTCATACCCAATCCTAAGATATTTGGAAATGTCAGAGCTTTTGAATCAGTGAGTGTATTTTTGGCTGCATTTTTGGGATACCCAAAACTGTAGCACATGGGCTCGATTTTCAGAAAGTGTTGTGTCCCCTCTCTGCAAATGTTAGTCCTTAAGCACATTTCAAAAATATGCCAGATTTCATCAGTATCAGTCAACATGCTTGAATTTCTGACTGCGATGCATTTCTGCCATCTTTCCTATTTTCACACAGTCATACTTTCTAAATTCATTTTTAGATGACATTCTGCCTGGCAGAAATGTAAAAAGAGAATTGAGAGAAATACCTTTAACAATTTGTGAGTGAAATATTTGGGTTTGTAAGTGCTTAATTCTGATTTGCTCTTGTTGGATAACTTTTAAAAGGATGGAATTTTACATTTGAAAAGGAAAAAAAAAATAAGCTAGACATAATAATTTCCTGCATATAACTCATCTATTTCTCAGTGCTGTTTATCAGGACTATTGCTGTTGCATTTAATAGAACTCTTATCTGTTTAGTCCCATTTGCAACCCACCTTGTCAAGTTAATGGAACAATCCTCCTTCAGCCGAGCACAAGACTACTGTAGCTTATCTTACCAACAATTATTTTTATTTTCAGAATGCTCAGCATCAGAGCAGCTAGCATTTACACTCACAAACTTGGCACTGCAGTTGAATTACTGTGCAAGCACAGAATAATCCAGGGAGGGTAAATCTGTGGAAGCTTGAAATGTGTCCCAGTGCAACAGACAGTCCTTCCACCCGACACCTTTTGCAACACTAGGCATCTTCACCGTCACCAAGGAATTAGTATGTCATCTCCAGCTACCAGGATGGCAGGTTTCTGAGCAAATCTGCTCACACATTTAGGCATTGGATTGAAATATATAGTTGGCAATGATTTGCCTAATATGAAAAAATTAATTAAAAAAAACCAAAGAGAGGACAATAACGCTTGAGGGTTTTCTCTTATAGTAAGATGGAGAAGCAATTAATCTGAGTGGCTGTGGTTTTGAAAAAGTCAGCCACATTTGCTTTCCTAATAGCATTTTCTCATTCTTTTCTGTAGGTCCAGCTGCCCAGCGCCAGGTCCAGAATGGGCCATCTCCAGATGAGATGGAAGCACAGAGGAGGTGAGTTAATCAGTTGTGGTAGCATTCTAGTTTGTAACCTGGGTGAACGTGCAATCCTTACTCACCAATAAGCACTGTTCTATTTACTTGTACCCGTTTTAAGCTGATTCTTATTTTTCTGTAGTTATTGCTAATGATTCCGTTATGACTTTTAAAGGGAGAACTGAAGCTGTAGGTAAACTCTTTGCTCAAAGGCAAGTGATGTTCAGAGCTAAAGACATAACATGTTCAAAAGCAATTTGTAGAGTATGTGTTTCTCAAGCACATTAAAAAAGCCTAACTTTATCCTGTTCCGAATTACCTGTATGCAACTGACAGTCACATTGCCCAGAAAGCATCTGATGGATAATATACACTCTCAGTAATAACTTAGTAATAACTCAGTAATAACTCCCCATTATAGGCTACTTTCTATATCACAGACTGTTCCTTTTATCAGTGCTGTGCTCTGAACCAGGATAATAAATGAAAACGTAAAATTATACCCTTCACCTTTACACATATGTCAGACTTGGTGCTATTATTATTCATGGCCTTTTCTCTAGGTGTTAAGAGTGGTCTCTCTGATGTCCAAGGGAAGGTGGGAAGGAGTGTCTATCTCCATAATCAAATTATGAGGCCCATCTCTTTTTGGCCTGGCTGATTCAGCCCAGATTCCTGTAGCAACAGTAGAAATCCCTGTAGCAGCAGCTCCCTTCACTAAGTATAAAACATACCTATCTCATTCTAGTTTGACCAGTAGTCCATGCTATCTGCCCAGCATTGGTGGTATCCACATCAGCAGTCCTGCTTAACCAGGGTTGTGCTTTCCTGATGAAGTATAGGCTCTTCCCCCAAAGAGAAGCACCTTTGCTCCCCACATTCCTGTTCACTACAAGAGTGATTCTGCTGCTGTATGAGAAACACCAGAGAATGTTCTTCCCTAACACATGGGAGCTGGTGAGCCTCACTTCATCAGGAGTGCGCTGGAGCACAGAAATCAGCCAGGACCTGTCACTGCTCCATGTGTGGTGCCCGGTGTTGCTTAAACGAGGTGTCTGCCTTTGCTTCTGTAATGAGAGGAGGCTCAGCAAGCGCTGTTATCCCTCCAGAGGACTAGGCCCGATGTTTGGTTCAGCTAATGAATAGCTTTGTAAGGGTTTTAGTGGAACCACACCTGCAGGGGTAGTTCAGCACCGAAGGTGTCAGATGTTGGTCCAACGTGACAGAGGCTCGGTGGGCTCTGCCTTTGTTTTAGGTGCAACCTGTAAGCGGGCAAGGTTCCCCCCCTTGCAGGGTCCAGGTGTTGCCCGGGACCTATGGACTGTGTAGCTTAATATCACACAGTCCTGGAGCAGCAGAGATGAAGTGTTGCAATATATTGTTTGCATTCATGCTCCACGGCTAAGGTTCTCACTGGTGCCTACACAAAACCATGCATAGGTCGTTTTGGACAAGACCCTTATGGAGGCTGCAATTCTGGGCACTTAGAATTCTCTGTATGTGTCTTCAAAACAATGTTAGAAAAGTGTAGGGAAACTACATTTAACCAGTAGAAATCACTGATTCGTCAGGCCATATGTAACTCAGACCTCAAATTTACATGTCTAGATTGGACATTTAAAGTGTGAGCAGCTTAACTATATCAGAAAAAAAACCCTTTTTGTTTAGAGACAGTAAGAGCATTTTAGGTAGGTATTATTCAACTGCTACAGGGCACATGGTTCTAGAAAAGCTTCTTTTGCTCCACTGGACTGGAATAAGCTATGCCAGTAGATGCACTTAGATATTACTGCATCTGCACTAGAGGATTTTCAGCTTTAATTACGTTGATGCATTCTTTTAGCTGAGAGCAGACCTAATTTTAGACCTAGCATTTTTTGAACATCTTATAAGCAGGCAAGGCAATGAAGTTATGGTAACTACCCTGCAAATGTGTCTGTTTGAAAGGCTTTTTAGAGACTTTAACACAAAACATGTTAAAAGAATATATTTTTAAGTCAGAGTGTAATTTGTCCCTTCTTATATTCTTTGTATGCTCTTTAAGCAGCCTTGTGCCAATCTTGGGCTTTATTTAGTTACACTGGAATAAATTTGACTTCCTAAGAGTGTAAGAACTTCTCCTTTTAGCATGTGTGGGAAAATGCACTCGGCAGGTATCGACTGCTTCTGCCCGAGGGCTGATGTGGACCTCAACGACTTCAGATGGCAGTGGCTGCCCCTTGTTTTTGGAAGCATCCCACATCTGTACCTGCTCTGCTGCAGCTCTAGTGTCTTAGAAATGTCTTGAAGATATCTTCCCTGTATTGCTTTCCTGGTCTATCAGGCCAGAGTGTTCCAGGTGTATTCCCCAAGTTTAACGAGGAAAATCTATGCACCAAGTTGTTCTTTGTCACCAGATTTTGGTAATAAATGCCAAGTGGATGGTATGCTTAGGAAATTCTTAGTACATGTGTTTACAATTGAAATCATAGCAGTGCAGTTGATGCTGTTGCGTATATGTTCAGCCCATAACTATCAAGTAAGAGCCAGGATATGTATTGAAGTAAAGATTGGTATTTATTTGACTTAAGGTGTCATAGCTTAAATGAAATCAATTGAATAGGCCAACTATGGCTGTTCCTCAAAACTGTTTCTCCTTTGCACATGTAATAATTTTCTCAACTACCTATAATGGTTTTCGAGAAATTGCCAGTGTTCAATGGACTGCATGTCCTCAACAAAAAAACCTAGTTTAGAATTGATCCTTCCACAGCAAATAATTATATTAATGAATTTTCCTGTCCCATCTATTGAATTAGCATTGAAATATGGGAAATTTGTTTTGCAAATGAAGACATTCTTTTTTTCCTTACATAATGCAACGTTATTTTTCTGGGCTTTTTTTCTCAAAAAGCTTTTATTTGTATGTAAGAAGATAGAATTATTTAAAATTGCAGACTCAGGAAAGTACAAATGAAAATGCAACAGGGTGATCTGGAGTCAAAATAGAAGTCCTGCCTAGAGTTAAGCTTGCCTTGCTGTACAGGGAAAAAATTAAAGGCAAGTTTGGTCTAGAAATCATGGAAGAAAATTATAATAAACCTTATTACTAAGTGCTCCAGTAAGGTAATTTCAGAGTTATGTTTTAGTGTTGTTGCAATCTTTAGTCTGTATCCATGTATATGGTAAAAAGCCTGGCAAATAGTCTAGTTTTTTTAGTGCTCAAGCTTTTTACCAGGAGAAATGGTAGGGAGGGTTTGTGGCCGAGGTCAGAGTGACAGCTCTTTCGGCAAAAGTGCTAAAGCGAGCTAGAGAAGACCTCTGCTGATGGACCCTGGGAACTGCACATCTCTGGGAAGCAGGCGCTGGGAAAAGCATTGGCAGCGCATTTCCCTATCGGACACCAGGCCTGGGAAGCACTGGAGCCAAAAGCTCCTTTTTGGGGGAAAGTGCCAAAAAAGCAGCGGTGCGATGTTGTGATCTTCATTTGTGGAGGAAACACGGTGGTCGTGGTCTCCATGGCCACGCTGGCTGGCACAGAGGTGGCTGCGCGGGGGCATCAGGTGGCAGGTTGTCAGCCAGGCTGAGCAGCAGGACAAAACAGTTTTTGTACAGTCAGTACCTAAATGCAGATCAAGCTTCCTTATATTTTCATTTTCACTACAAGTCCTCTGGGGTCCCGAGCCATAAAAGACCCAGGACTGTATTATTTTATATGTGACACCCCTTACTCTTCCCTGGCAATGCTCATCTGCTTCAGGTTGACCACACGCGTGGTTGCTCTGCTCTCCTGGACCTGGGGCACTGACTTTTTCTCCTGCAAACCCCCAGGAGGTGCTATCTTAAATGAATCAATCCAACCCCTGCAGTGTCCTGCAGGTGCAGGGCAGTGTCCTGGTTACACTTCCCCAACACTTGCGATGGCACCGCTGTGGCCAGGGCAAGTGAAATCAGACCCATCTCCATCTCACGGGAACAGCATTTCTCTGAGGGACTGGCTCATGCCACCCATAAGATACGCAGCTTGGGTGCTTCTCTGTGTATAAAGCTTTTACTCAAACTTGTAAAGAATACATCATTGACTGTGGTTTTGTTTTTTTGGTTTTTTTTTAATTGCTCTTTTAGACAAGTGATGGAGCAACAGCAACAGCGCCAGGAATCTCTGGAAAGAAGAACCTCTACCACAGGCACGTATCAAACCAAGCACATATAGTCCCTCCTCTGCTTGTCTCCTCTAGCTGTAGTTGGAGTTTGCGTGGTCTAACTCTACAAGAGCTAGACTGCTAAAAGCAGTTATAGTTATGATTAGATTTGAAAGCATTTTCAGCTAGAGACATGCATGGACGTAGGCGTGGTTTGTTGTTTCACAGAGGCTGTGGTCCGAGGATACAGGTGGAGCTCAGCAGGTTTTGCTCTTGGCAAACCTTGTACAGCTGAAGGGGATTTTAGGCACACCAAGGGGGCCTGGCCAGGCTTCTTCCATGCCCACGAGGAGAGCGGGTAGCACAGTCACCCCAAGAGTGTCTCCATCTTTCCAAGCGATGCCAGCACAAAGGGGTGGACGTGCTGGATGTGCCAGGTCAGGTGCTGCCCATCGCTCCGCAGCACAAAGCAAACTGCAGCGCAGGGGAAAATACAGCTCTAGATGCTCTTCAGTGGGGATTTTGTGGTCATGAAGCAAGGAGTCTTCTGCGAGCTTAATGGAAAATATATATATATTTAATGAGCTTACAAAAATCTTCTGTAGCATATTAAGTTGCACTAAGCCGAGGGAAGAGATGACAGGAATAGCTTATAACTGCAAAGTATGGCTTTGCCTCTCTGAAAAAAGGCAGAAGCAACTAAGCCAAGGTGGCCATCTTGTGTTTGGGATTTTGCTGTGGGGAAGTCTTTTCGGTTAATCTGGCCACATAAGTGAAATGTTTTTCCTCAGCAGTTACAACTTTTTGGTTTTTGACTTCAAACCAGCTCAGACATAACACACATACCTCAGTCAGTCACAGAAGTTGATGGACTCTGTTTCGGCAGAGGTTACTGTGTGCTATTCTGCATAAGGAACATAGCCAAAATCCTGCTTGGCATCCACAAGGAGTGGGATATGGCTTCCAGGGACTTCTGACCATTACCTCCCTGACTATGAGGTGGCCCCTGCTGTGTTCAGAATGTCACTTGTAGCTGCTTTGGGTGCAAGGGGTGATGCTGATGATCCTGACTCAGATTCTCCATGGGTTTAGAGGAATCTCACTGGCACCGGAGCACACAGTCCTGCCAGTGCCACCAGGGTCCTGCTCTGCACAGCCCTCTGGTCCTGCTGAGGGTTGGAAACCTTCAAGCCAGTGCCTCCACCACCTCCTCTTTGCTTTGCTTGAGTTTGTGTTTGTTGTCACTTTGTGGTTTCTTTTTCTCCATTCTGCTTTGCCTTCGTTTCATTCCTTGCCACATACCCATCTTATTGATTTGTCTTTTCTATTCTTTTAGTTTCCACCCTTCAGATAAGCACGTGCTCCCCCTCCTCTCAGCCTCCTCCTCCTCCTCCTGCCTGCAGTAACTGGGGTGCTCCTGCCCCTGCCGCTGTGCCATCCTCACCTCCTCCTGCCAACACTGACTCTTCATCACCCACTGTCCCCAAGCACACCAGTCAATCCTCTCCCAGATCCCCATGGAGAACCAGGGAGCCCCCACAGCTCCTTCACAGGCACTCGGCCTCTGAGCTGCCAATGGCCCCAGGTTCCTCCCCTCCAGCCTACCCAAACCACAGGACCGTAACACCAAGCATCAGACGAACCTCGCTGTCTCCACCACTTCCCCATCCTACCCACCTTCCCTTTGCTTCTCGACAGCCTCTCAGGCGTTCTTCTCTTTCATATTCTCTTCGGTCTTCTGCTTCCGCCGCCACAAATGCACCACCTCTACAGAGGGGTGACATCCTGCAGCCACGCAGTCCCACCATCCTGCCTGTGATTCCTGTCCCACCTGACAGGGTCAAGGGACCTGCAGATAAAGCAGGCCAGGAGACCTTGGCAGATACACCTGCAAATGGCCATCCTGAAGAACAAATTGCTTTAAGCCCCTGTGGGGCCCAGGTGAAAAGCATGGATGGGGCCTTTTTTCCACACCTAGGAGCTGCACCTTCCTCCCCGCTGCACACTATCACCAGCCCCCCCAGCTCCTTTGGCCAGGCTTCCTCCCCATCCTCCCATCCATCATCTCGTCCTCCACAGCAGCGGTATCAGCCCATGTCACACTGTCTTCCATTGCCTCCCCTGTACGCTGCTGTGTCTGAGGTGACTATGCCCAGGAGGAACCCTCCTTACATGACTTCATCAGCCATTACCCACTTGAGTAAGTACTGATTTTGAATGAGTTGCGACCTGTATAAAGCCTTGGCTTGCAGCTATTCCAAAAGTCCCGTTGGCGCTGCCCGTGACCACTAGAAGAAGAGTTGAGAGACCCAAGGCTATTCCTTCTGTATGTCATTTCTCAAACTGAGGTGGAAAAGTATCAAAATCACTCAGGACTGGTCCAGGGACCTTCTGAGCTAAATGCAAGGCAAAAAGCAAGAGTTACAGAACCAGGGTGCTGTAGCTGGGTTGTTGCAACGCAGATTCGTACTGTATTTGCCCAGAAGGAGATTTTTATCATTAAGCAGAGTCAAGTTGCGTTTGGCAGCGAGCTTCATACAAAACCTATTTTCATCTGGTCCAGTCGTAGTGGATGGGCTCATCTGAAGCTGGAGGCCAGGTCTGCAGTAGACTTGTCTGTGTAGCACTACTGGTAGAGGTTGTGATTTTTATTTAGGTTTTTTTAAATGGTGTTTCTGCTACCAGCAAAAGATATATCATGGTTTTTGTTATAGTTGCGCAAAATCTCCTATGGTTGTGTAATTTATTTCATTCTAGAAACTCTTTTCCTGGTATAAACTGCATTTATAGTTGAGGGCTTGTCACTATAACTATTCCAGCAAACCTTTTTCATTGCAGGCACATCAAGGGCTTGGGTCTGCCACTTTGCATATGGTCTTGATTTCTAGCGCTCATCTAAAGCCTGCGGAGTTAGAACAGTTACGAGCAATGTCTATTTGCAATTCAGATCATACGTTTTGTGACTTGGATCCATTCCTGTTTATAACCACATATAATACTTAAATGATGTGCCTAGAAAAGGAAGAAAACTGAGAGACATTTCCTTTCACTTTCTGCTAAAAATATTACAGCAACCACCAGAGGCTCAGTCCTTCAGCTGATATAAGTCCTTGAAATCCACTTAGTTCAATAAAGTTATTTTAAACTCACATCAGTCCATTATTTTGACTCAGTTCAATTTTTGCCTCAGGCTGGCCTCTAATTAGGTGGGTGTAGTTTTGCAATTACAATTAACTGTACCCACAATGAATTACTAGCTATTATGTTCATGAACCAAAGAGGGCTTGAAACATTTAAAGTATTTCTAATAGCAGCTATGGTTCATTTCAAGAATGGAATTGGGAGTGTGAAATAATGGTAGAAGTAACCACAGAAATAAGGCAGTATTGTAAGAAAACCTAGATAAGAAGAAAACCAGGCTGCTAATGTTAAATACAGTTTCCAAATGCTCCTCAGTCCAAATCTGCCTGTCTTTCAAAATAACACTTACTGAATAGCTGAACCTGTGATTATGTACTAGGAGCAGCCTGTTCTGAGTGTAAATTGGAGAAATACCCTTGGGGGGGTCTATTTGTTTAACTGATCTATTGCTGGCAGGCAAAACATTCCAACGGAGTGACCCACCACCACCCCCTCCAACAGGCTGCTGCACTGAGTAGATTGTCTGACCCCTGGACTCTCTTCCCCCAATACTTTGCAAGATGAGCTGAGGGCTTCATGCTTTCCATGCAACAGAAAGGAGGTTGTGTCCCTGTAGCCCATAATTCTGGTGTAAATCTCACGTTAACCAAATGGAGTTGGCTAATGTAGTTTGCAGTCTCCATGTAGAAAGCTATGAAGGAAGCAAAAGATGCCAGTTGCAAACTGGGAAGCGTTGCCTGGGTTCTGATTTCAGCACAGAATAAAACACTAGCCCAGCCAGGGAGAAGAGGAGGGAGAATGCTAGTTTATCAGTGACAGGGTCTCACAGGAGGACACAAGTGTGACCACTGAGGTGACCACCGTTTCCCATTCTTCTGCCTCCACACATTGCTTGCTCATCTTGTAGTCAGGTCATGGCCGTGGGAGTAGGAACCTGACCCTGGGTAGGGGCTGGAGGAGACCATGCTTTCACGTCTAACTCGCCTTCTCTGCATTTCAGGCCCAGTGCTTCCACCTGGTCATCCCAGTGGTGCTGCTGTGATCCCTGCTTCATCCGGGGGGCCCCCACCTCCGCCACCCCCCCCAGTCCCTCCGCCACCCATGGGAGCTGCGCCTCCCCCGCCCCCGCCGCTGCCAGCAGGCATCGGTCAAGGGGCTGGCACTGAAGATGGGTCAGTGTCAGGGCTCGCAGCGGCTCTGGCTGGTGCCAAACTAAGGAGAGTCCAACGGGTAAGGAGGTAGCACTGGGACTCCCTTGGTGGGCTCTTCTCCGCTGCGGGAAAGCCTGGCGCAGCTTGGTGTAATGGTCTGTAAATCCAGCATGAAACATGGTGACACATGCTTCAGCTGAACTTTGAAGTGTGAGTCTCTAGTGCAAATAAAGCTGAGCAGGAAATGCTTGGTAGAATTTCTGCTCTCCAGAAAATATTAATGAACAAATGGCTGCAATTTCTCACTGTTGCCAGGAATTCATTACTTCTCCAAAGTCCACCACTGTACTATCTGTTGGTGTTTTCAGTCGTCATATGTGGTTAAAACTGCACCATGCTTACAAAAAACAGTGTAGACTCTTGAGAGCTCACAGCAATAGGTGTCCACTTAGGTAAGGGCTGCATACCCGTGCATATGCCTAACCATTAATAAACAGCAATGTGGGTGTTTTCATCATTTCATCATTTGTCCATATATTTGCCTCACCCAGTCTATCCTGGTTGTAGTAAGATCCGTGTGGATCTTCTTCCCAAAGCAGAGAACACATCGTGTCTCTGGTTTGAAGCTGTGATTGTGATCGCTGTTCCTAATAATTAGGATAACTAATCATTAAGGGCGTGGTTGTAAATGAAGCTCTTCTCATTAATTCTAATGTTGGTTTCTTTCTTAAGCCAGAAGATGGTTCAGGAGGGTCCAGCCCCAGTGGGGTCTCTAAGAGCGATGCCAATCGAACAAGTAGCGGAGGAGGTGGAGGAGGCCTAATGGAAGAAATGAATAAATTACTGGCAAAGAGGTTTGTACTTAAACTTCATTAAGTACTAGCATGAGCTCTGCTGCAAACTGTAGAACAAGTTGGCTGTCGTTTTTAGTTAGCAATTCCTTGTTTTGGTGTTTCTTTGCATAGATTTTAGTTGCCAGTATTGTCTGGCCTTTAATATGAAACATAGATGTTGCAGCAATGGTACCTGGCAGAGTTTAGCTGTTCTAGCAAATCCTGCAATGTAGCAACCTTCAAAGATGGTGACAAATACATCCACTGTGGTTTTGCCATTTTACCAGATCTATTTCAATGTTACTGTCTTTGGGAAGAGAGAAAAGAGAGCGCCTATGAAAGGAGCTTAGACAAATCATTCTTTATGCAGTGTATTCGGGATGTTGGGCTCAAAAATATGAACAGAAGTGCAATAAAAGGACAATATCTTGGCAGGTAGATTATTATTGATTCTCAGTGTATTTTAGACAGTCTAGCCAAGTTATTCTCCACTTGAGCAAGTTGTTATATACCAGCTGTTAAGAGGCATTCATTAATTCCAGTTATTTTTGCTTTCTTGTTTTCCCCTGATTCCATCAGCAATGTTCTCTCAGACTCTAACTTCCAAGTTCCTAGTGTTAGATGTTTTGGGATAAGCCCTAAAAATATTTTTTTTAAAATTATGAATAGTTAAAAAAAAGGTTGAATAATAACAGGAAGAGTAGGTACAGTTGTATAGTGTATGGAAGTGAAGTTTTTAAATAATGTTGTCTAGTATAAATACAATTCCCAGTTCAGATTACAACTTCCCTCCAGGTCCTAGTCATGTCAGAAGAAATACTGAACACATATTGTGGATGGAGTCCTTGGGAAAGCATTAAATAAATACACAACACTATAAAAAGTTGCCAGCAGTATAAAATATAGTTCATTTTCCATCTTTTCAGAATTAAAATAGTTTAATAGCTTTAAAACGTAATTTAGTGGTTCACCTTCTGATCTGTTTTGTGCTGCTACGTACCAAGATTGACCTTGCTGAACTGGAAGATGTCTGTAAGCAAAGTAAGCTTCAGTGACTAGGTGCTGGGGTAACTGGCTCTGCTCAAGCCAGCAAGCTAAATGGACACTTCATATGCTTGCATATAGAAATCCTCCAAAGTTCTGTGGTTCTAGGCTAAAATATACTCCAGTAGGGATTTTGGCAGTGGGATTTGTGTGTCTTCAGGTATTCATATCACTTTGTTATCTTAACAAAAGCACCTGCACTGCCACGAGCCCTGTGCTGCCTCTACTCTGAAAATAACTGAGCTGCAAATCCTTTCCCAGGGAGTTGACAGCAACAGAATTGTCTCCTAAATTTTGCTTCACAAAGACATGAAAGTCATCGGAAATACACAAGTGTCAGACAAGGGTGCAGTCTGGGTACATGCCATTAAACTGACCATAAGGGGACTCCTTTTTGCTGCAAACCCCTTTTAAGTGTGATGACAAAGAAAAATGAAAGAACTTTGCCCCGTGTTTCAGGTTACTCTTACCTAGCTAGCAGCTAGAAGGTAAAAAAAAGATGTTTTTTAAACTGAGCATGTTCAATACAGAAATAACTGAGTGATGAGCGTGCGATCTCAGGGGTCCTTTTCTGAGCAGAAAACCACATGCTCAGAAACGGGGAATGAGTCTAAAGCTGGGGAAGTATTGGAGGAAAATGCTTCTGAGAGCTCAGATGGCATAAAATATGGCTCTCTAGATTTAGTGGCCCCCGTGAGAGCAGCCCTTTACTTCAGGACTGAAGTACAAGCAGAATAATGAACTATCTCACGAACTGCTATTCTTTCTAGCCCAGTTAAGCTTGTTGCAGGCCATAAATCTAACACAGGTCACTCATCCTGGCAAATATTTCCTTGGCTCAGGTGTGTAACCATGATAACATTTTTCCTCAGAAATATCATCTAAATATTTTAGAAAGACTAGAAAAAAAATTGCTGATCTAATAAAATTATTAATGCAGTTGAGTGTCTGGAAAAAATTTCTAAAGAGAACTGTGTCCTACAAACACATACATGTGGTTTACTCCTCTGGGTTTTTTTTGTCAAATTTACATCAAATCCTCCAATTTCTGAATCTAGTGAGGCTTTTCTTTTGGCAATGATACGAAAATCCTCTGACACACTTCTGGCAGTTTTGAAACTCAGAAGCCTGTCTATGTGCCACTTGGGAATTTAATTTGCGTGTGTGTGTGTGATTAATTTTGTCCATCTGAGAATCAAGAGTAAATGAAAAACCACTCAGATTGGTGTTTAAAAAAAAAAATTTGCTAAGGGTGGTGTTTGCAGGTGGGTGAGGATAAGGATCAGCACAACCAAATTCCATCCGGAGACTAGAGCTGCAGATCCCCTAGTTGTCTAAAATGGGAAATTGGATGACTAAAGAATCAGTACCTGGCATGCTTGAGTGCTGTTTAGACCCTAAAAAATGCTTGAAAATCAATAATTTGTGGGGGTTTTTTCTTCAGCCACTGTGGCTTAACACGCAAGAAGTTTTACCGTGCATTCTTCAAAGAGACACAACTAACATCTTTGTTCCCTCTGTGTCCAGTTCCTCTAGGGGGTGAACTGCAGCTCTTTGCCACTTGCTTTTCAGGGTGTTTTGCCTCCCTTCAGGAAGCAGGGCAGAGTCTTAGGTCCTCACTCAAATGTTGCAGATGCTGGTCCTAGGATAGCAAGACTCAGGAGCTCTGTTGCCTTTGAAGTGGATTTTAGACAGCAGTAGTCTCCTGTCACTCACTAAAGGCACTTGAAAACCCAGCCAGGTTCACTCATGTTTCCTAACTTCTGGCCTTCATCCAGAGTTTTCCCATCCTGGAAGGAATAAGCATCTTGGATGACCAGAAATGGTGCCCTCTCTTTCCTGGTGAGGATCACCCTGGGTTGAAGGGCCTTTCTGACTGTCTTCCTAGCACATAGGAGGACTGCTACAAGCCCTTTCTCTGGGAGGGAACAGGGATGAAGGTATATAGGACAGGTGGCCAAATTATATTGGAGCTGGCTGAGAACTTAATGTCACCACTGCAATACCCACCCGATGCATCCATGGAGGGCTGGGTTGGTCCTCAGAAACTCCAGTGGTGACTTGGGTTGTTCCTCCTGTGTAGGACACAGGAGCCACCACTATCTGAACCCTAGAGAGAAACCAGCCCTTTCTCAGCCGGTTTCGTAGCCAGCTGAGCTTCCTTCCTCCACTTAAACACATTTCCTTATCCTCTGCACCCTGTGTTCCTGCCTTAAACACTGCTACATAATATTGCCCCTCTCCCTGAGTCGTATTGCCAAGGTCTGGATTT
Organism: Nycticryphes semicollaris; assembly: GCA_013400055.1. NCBI lineage: Eukaryota > Metazoa > Chordata > Aves > Charadriiformes > Rostratulidae > Nycticryphes > Nycticryphes semicollaris. The sequence goes on along the minus strand of VXBJ01002874.1, from coordinate 49,026 downwards.
CTCACCTCCACCCCAATCCTATGCAACTGAGCGCATCCAGCCTTTGTTGCGTTCCCTAGAATGAGCTAAGTAAATAATAACTCCCACCAGAGCCTGAATCAGCCTTCCCACATGGAGGATGTGTTTCTAGAGGGCTGACTGTGTGTCCTATCTCATGTTCCTTTGCAAAGGAGGAAAGCAGCGTCGCAGTCAGACAAGCCAGCTGATAAGAAGGAAGAGGAAAGCCAAAATGTAAGTAAAAGACTCCTCGCTGTTGCGCTCTTGCAAATAAGTTGATGTGCTTGTTAGACAAAGTCCTGTGCTCATTGACTGTGTGTGGCAGGCAATGACAAGTAGTGCTGGTCCAGGAACAGATTTGCACATTCAATCAAAAGGAAAATGGAACTGTTTCCATTTTTTCCTGGGAATGGCACCCTATAAACAAGAACTGCCGCCTTATTCAGAGGTGAGGTTTGTCCAAGCCAGGTCAATAAGTGCTTTCTCATGGTCTGATCTGACACTTCAGAGGGCTGTGTGGTCATCCAGCATGACCTGGACATGCTGGAGAGCTGGGCAAAGAGGAACCTAATGAGGTTCAACAAGGGCAAGTGTAGGGTCCTGCCACTGGGGAGGAAAAATGCCAGGCAGCAATATAGGTTAGGGGTGGACCTGCTGGAAAGCACTTATGAGGAGAAGGATCTGGGGGTTCTGGTAGGTAGTAAACTATCCAGGAGCCAGCAATGTGCCCTTGTCACCAAGAGGACCAATGGAATCCTGGGCTGCTTCAAAAAAAGTGTGGCCAGTAGGCCGAGGGAGGTCATTCTCCCTGTCTACTCTGCCCTGGTGAGGCCACAGCTGGAATACTGCATCCAGTTCTGGGCTCCCCAGTTCAAGAGAGACAGGGAACTACTGGAGAGAGCCCAGTGTAGGGCAACAAAGATGATGAAGGGATTGGAGCATCTCCCTGAAAGGCTGAGAGAGCTGGGACTCTTTAGCCTGGAGAAGAGAAGGCTGAGGGGAGACCTTATTCATGCTTGTAAGTATCTGAAGTGTGGGTTGAAGGAGGATGGAGCCAGACTCTTTTCAGCGGTTCCCAGTGACAGGACAAGGAGCAATGGGCACAAGCTGGAACACAGGAAGTTCCATTCAAATATGAGAAAATACTTCTCTCTGGTGAGGGTGCCAGAGCTCTGGAAGAGGCTGCCCAAGGGGGTTGTGGAATCCCCTCCTCTGGAGACCTTCAAGCCCTGCCTGGATGCAGTCCCGAGTGCTGTGCCCTGGGCAATCCTGCTTTAGCAGGGGAGTTGGACGAGATGTTCTCTAGAGGTCCCTTCCAACTCTGACTATTCCATGATTCCATGAAGTGTTGTAGGGTACAGTAGATACTTGCCCCTTAAGAAGATACATTGAACCTTCTGGCAAGTCAACTTAAGATCAAGTTCATGTTTCTTATTTTAAATTTGCGGCTTCAGCTAAGCTGAAATGGATCATCAACCATGTGGTCTAACTTTGGTTTGCCAACCTCCTTGCAAACAAGAATCAGCTCACTTCGGACCCCAGAATGTGCATATAACATGTCTCTGGATGGGTAGGGGGGAAGGGGAAACAGTGTATTAATCATTAGAACATTCAAAAGTTAGAATTTGTATTCATGGTACACTAAAATGAGATAGAATTTGGACAACTCTGCGAATGTTGATTAATTTCTGGTTTAATTGTTCTGTCTGTATGTTGTCCACAAAAGCAACTAAACAAGAGTTTTGATTTGACTCAGGAAATGGTCTGAAGTTCGGCAGGGGAGGTTTAGACTGGATACTAGAAAGAATTGCTTTACTGAAAGAGTGGTCAAGCACTGGAACAGCCTGCCCAGGGAGGTGGTTGAGTCACCATCCGTGGAGGTATTTAAGAAACATGTAGATGTGGCACTTCAGGGCGTGCTCTAATGGCTGAGATTGTAGGGTGTGGGTTGTGTTTTCGTTTATGGTTGGACCAGGTGATCTCAGAGGTCCTTTCAAACTGAGACAATTCTGTGATTCTGTGAAAAGGTGTCAATGTTAGCAAAAAAAAAAAAAAAAAAA
>VXBJ01002874.1:19870-46933 GCA_013400055.1 Nycticryphes semicollaris | reverse complement strand
AAAAAAAAAAAAAAAAGGATGGATTTTGCTATGCTAAAGGGAGAGAAAGGTTAAAGTTTAAATGGACTTGAGCCACATCTTGGAAGAAAAGCCTGTTGAACATGCTTGGAGGACACTTGCTTTTGTACCACCTCTGCCACATCTGATCTCCAGAGTAGAAGAGGACTCTGCACCTCATCTCCAGAATTAAATAATGTCCTGATTTTCTCTTTGTAGGATGATGCTAGCACCTCTCCTTCACCCAGTACACGAGGTCCCACCCAGCAGCAGCAAAATTCATCAGGTATTAAATTGAGCAAGTAGTGATTTAGTTGTCTTCTTAATCCAGTCTTCTCCACCACCTACAGACCCTGTGTTCATCATCCTACTTCTGAGTGCAGCAGCAGTAACTAACAGAAAAATTTCCAAATGCCTATTGTTTTAAAAAGTGTACTCAGCAAGAAATGGAGATTTTTATGTGCTCCACAGCAAAGAAAATGATAATACATCCAATTTTGTTAAAGGGGTCCAGATATGTAGCTGAGGATCTGCGTCTTCAGCATTGTGCACCTGAATCTGCTAAGAGAAAAAAAGCTGTATTATTTTTGGTAGTGTAGCTGTCCTGGTTTACACAGTTGAGGTTTGGGTCTCAAACTGTTACCCTTCCTCAACCTGTTGCAGTAAGCCTGATACTAAGAGTTACTAGGTGAAATTAAGGAGCCCCCAAAATACATTTTCCCTATGGTAAGTTGAAATAACTTTATCTGAGTAGGTAAGCTGCAAGTCAGTGAGATTCAGCCTTGCATCAGCCTTGGCTTTCGTACATGCTCAAAGAAATCCTTCCCAAGGGAATGAGTATTTAATCATTCCAGCTTCCTTTTGGAACAAAGCCATGATCTGCCTGTTTTGCAAGGGAAAGGAAAGAAGCCAGGAGAAAGGTGCACAGAAATGAGGAATGAGATACAGAGATTTCCTGGGAGTGCCCATAATTCTTTTAAAGAGCTTTTTAGGACCTCACATAAGAGCAAACCCATGTGCATAAAGTTGTGTGTTACTCAAGTCGCTGAAAACAGTTGACTTTATTTTAGACTATTTCATACGAGGACGATAGTAAGTGTTTTCAGTAACAAGGGTTATGTAGCGCAGCTACTGGGAATGTTCTCCAAGTTAGAAATGTAGACAACATTAAATAAATTCTCTGTGAAGATTTGCATAGTGGGGGTCTCACTGTCTTTTTTTAGATACACCCACATTTTCTGCCAACTATGCAGACAAAAAGACTAGGGTTTTTTAATTTAAAATACAAATGAGTATTGTACTGAATAAAATAAACCTTGCAGCAATTTGCCTGTATTTCTTAATAGAAGTTATTTGTGCTTTTCCTCTTACTCTTCCAGTTCCGTCTCTTTTCAGTATGGTTTAACTATCCAGCCCCTAATTAAAGAGATCACTAAACAGATTTTTGCCAATACTTTCTCTCTAATGTAGGCAACCGCACTCATTCAGTGCTCCTGCTTTGATGGATCTAAGTCACTCACCCCCACTAAATGAAAGCAGCTGTATAAGACAATGAGCTTCAGGATTTTTTTTATTGTTAGAGAAAAAATAATAAACAGTAAGTTTCCATTTTTGTTTTGCAGACTCTGGGAAGAAGCCATGGGAAAGGAGCAATTCTGTTGAAAAGCCTGTATCTTCATTACTTTCTAGGTGAGCTGCTTGGGGTGTCCCTGCGGGTGGCTAGCAGTTGGGCTGGTCATGCTGTCCCCATGGCACGTGCACAACTCATGTCTTGTTTCATTCCATTGCTGTAGAAATCCATCAGTGGTGAAGAGCTGTGAAGCTAAGAGCCCCACACAATCCCACGTGTCTTCTAGGTACTGGCTAACAGCCTGGCTTCTCTGACCATCTTGGCTTGTCCTTTGGCTACTCCCATCATTCAGCACTAACATTCATCTTCTGTCACATCTTTTACTCATTCTCTTACAATCTGCTTTGTCTGTGGCTGCACAAAGTGTGAAGGTAGAGTGTGTCGTGTCAAAGGCTTGTCCCATGGAAGCAGCCCTCTGCTCAGGTGGGCACAGCTATCACAGACATTAATTATACTTAAGCAAGTGCTTAAAGCACCCATGCTCATGAATCAGAGTCATGGGCTTGGCAGCGTGCTGTGCCACTTGGAAGGCAGGGTTTGGAGCATCTTTTTACAGCAGGTTCAGGATGACACTGTCAATAGGAGAAGTTTTCATTGTGCAATCTCTGCTGAACTTCAAAAGCAGAGGCAGAGATGATCTGAAGAACTTATAATTGGGAGAAGGGAGGTTATTCCTCCATCCATGCAGCCGTGGTGTGTGCATGAGAAAGGAGAGCAAAGCTTGGTGCAATAAGTAAGATAATAACATCAAGCTGGAAAAAGGCCCGGCTGCAGACAGGGCATTCAGAAATACAGGGCACAAAAGCTGGCAGGTGTCAAAAGCTAAGAAGCATAAAGTAAGACTCCAGGTGTCCCCTCAGTCAGAACATCCCAGCTGCAGTATCACCCGCGTTCTTACTCACAGAGACAGAGATTAAGTTTGATATTGGACAACCTAAAGAGATAATTCCTTCCAGTGCTGGTCCAGGACTGCCCAGTGTTACTGCAATACTGAACACTGAGGTGGATGGATAAGCTGAATAAGGAGGTAGAACACAGACTTATGTATGTTTAGCATTTACTGCAAAGAAATGTCCTTTATTTTTCACTGTTACATGTACAACAGTGCTGATAGTCTGCAGAGAGAAAGTTGCCAATGGCAACTATCTGCACCTACTTGCTGCTGTGTTAAAGATGCTGGAACGTGCCTGCCCAAACATTCAGAAGGATGCACCAGTGTTACTAGAGCAAAATATAGTCTCTCCAGCTCTTCTAAAACCAGTGGGACACATTGGTTCTAGGAACTATGTGAGAGTTTCCAATGGATAAATGAAGACCATTCTCATTGCAAATGTGAATGAAATGTGGGCTACTTAAAGCAGCCATCCAGTTTTCACCAGCTAGGTTCTGCAATGCCATTCCATCCTGGGAGGAGAAAAAGTTCAGTGAGAAGTTTAACACCTGGAGTACTGCTCAGTCTTTGCTTGCTCAAATTACTTAAGTGGGGGAAGCAGGGCAGGTTTGAAAAGCTCTCAGCAGTGACCTGTTTCTGTTCCTGTTCAGTTTGATAGCATTTGTATCTGCCTGACCTCCCAACATAGCTGTGAGATGGTAGGACACGTTAAGATTTTCTCAAGAAAGGGTGGAAAAACCAATCATACCCTCAGATGCAGCAGGATCTCCTCTGGCCCCCAGTGTGTGCCCAAAAATGACAGCAAAATTATTTGAAGCCTCTTCTATGAAATATATAGTGTGGTTAATTTTTGAAATGTGTTGTAATTACTGATTAAAAGAGAAAGTCAAGCAGCTTCTGCTTCCTTAATTTATTTTATCAACCATCATCAGAGTTCAGCCCACTGACTAATACTGTCCTGGAAGACCGATAACGCTCAAGTGTACTAGCCATTAAGGGCTGATTGGCTTTGTTTCTGGGCCAAGAAAAGGAGCCTGTGCTTCACATTGCTGTCACCAAGCTCCACTGGAGTCAAACCTTCCAGCAAAAGGATTATTGGCTTATTATTTTCTCTATAATTTTTTTCTAACCTGTATTCTACTATAGCACCCGATTAAAGCCTCAGTGGCCAAGGCAAGGTTCCTGTGCAGAAACCAGAGTGTGAAAGAGAGAAAAGCAGACATTTAGCTTACAAAAACTGCAAATACTGCCATAAACTATGTTTTTAAGAGGATTTATCCCCTGAAGTCATCTCAGCGTTTTCTAGTTTGAAATCATTGAGACCCCCAACACCAAAACCAACAACAGCAACAACAGAAAAGACTAAATTCTGTTTCAGTGCAGTCTTTGTGCTCCCTTGCAATGTGCCTGCAATAGGAGAGAGCAGCATTTCCAAGAGTTGGGCTGTGCAAAGGGGAGCAGCGCTGCTCTCCAGCTGCCAAACTCTCCCAAGTGGCACAAGAGGGAGCCTCCGGTCCAGCGCTCCAACGCGGGTGCTCCTGCTCTGGGGTGGATGGATTTCACCCATGCCATCAGGTGGGTGTTGCTTGGCATTCAACAGCAAGGAACTAACTGGCTTCTTTGCCCTCTTCTTCCATTTCTCAAGGATGAAGCCAGTGAGCAGCAGCAATGATGTGGCTATGGATGCCTTAGATTTCGATCGAATGAAACAGGTGAGTGGAAAGGTCTTTTGCACTTCAGAGGTTTGATGAGCTACCCATTTTCCCCCATGCATGCGCTGTACAAGCCAAACAGCTGTTCAGTCTTCTGATTTCCTCTGTAACTAGGTGCTTAGAGGAGGGATAGCGAGAGAGCACTGTCTCACTGCTATTTGATTGAGATGTCTGTGTGGAAACGTGCAAATAAATATGCCAGCATCCTCTGCATCCTTGGCCTGGGAGTGCAGACACAGCTGTTAGTAGCGCTAGGCTCTGATTGTCAGCGGAGGCGGGGGACGCAGCACAACCGTGTTAAACTTGCATTTTCTTCCACTGGTGAGAAGGAAATTCTGAGCAGCTGACTTGTGTTTTGTCTCATCAGGAAATATTGGAGGAAGTTGTAAGAGAGTTACACAAAGTGAAAGAGGAGATAATTGATGGTAAGAAAGAGAAAAATTATTATTTTTCTCATCTTTATGACTAATTTCCCATAGATAAGGTGATAGGAACTGCAGAGAGTTCCCTGGTGTTTTCAGACTTCTCTGAGCAGCTCTGATTTATATACACATTTGAAGAACAAGCATCTACCTTATCTGAGCTCTGATCATGACATTGTGTTTACATCCTTTATTTTTATGCTGTTGACGAGCATTTTCACCCTCAACCTGTGAGAAATTCACTGGCCAATGTTTCTCACAGGTGGGAGGGTGAGAAAGGGCCTGCCCGTAGCCCATGGCATGTCAATTTATCACAATCAGGGAGCGTGAAATCACTTGTAACTAGCCTGCCACACAGGTCTGGGATAAGGAGGGGACAGAGGTACCAAAATGAAAATCTTTCCCGAGCATCTTCCATAGTCTTCCTGGGCTTGAAGGGCTATTTCAGACCTATTTTAGAGCTTTCCAAATAGCCACGTCTCTTTCTGATTCATTCAAAAGTGCAACAGCTGTACTAAATGTCTCAGTACTTTTTTATAAATTGCTCTGCAATGTGTGACTAAATGTATTTTTCAGAGCCATTATTGAAACACGCAGCAAAATACCCATTTGAACCCTGTATTAGGGCATCTCCACACCCTGCTCACCTCATCTTAGATTCACACGGAAAGGGAGAAAAAAGAGGAGACTGTGAAACAGCTAAAAATTCCATTCCCTGTCCCCTTACCCTAGAGCCATATGTTGACAAAACAGTTTGCAGTTGAGGAGACCCTCGCCCTTAGGCTACAGTCCCGGCAGCTTGGCCCCTCAGAGCTTCCCCAGTTCATTCCAGTGCAAAAAACCCCACATCCACATAAACCACAGATGCAACTTCTTGAGCCAGTACTGCAGTTTGCAAGCAAACAGCTGACTGCTTACCCTTACTCATCCTTTTACCCTCCACTCATCCTTTTATCGGCATGTATTTTCTGCAACCTCTATACTTAGCGTTTTCTGTCACGCTGGGTATAATGTTATGCGTTAACTCTTTGGTTTGGTTTTCTAGCCATACGGCAGGAGCTGAGTAGAATCAGTACAACATAATGATTGCAAAGCATTTGGACGGTACTAAGAATGCTAGGAAGATCGGATCATTTCTAAGTGTACCAAGGTCATGCAAGATGGTGAGAGAGGACACCGGCACTGTCTTTGTTCTTATACCCTTTTTATTAGCAGACTCAGCACACTTTGAAGCTTGCTGCTGCCTTGGATCCGCTTCATTTTAAAAGTCTTAATCTAAAGAATATTAAATTTTAAATTTCTGGATTTTTTAGATTTCATCTGACACTGCACATTGGATTTGTCAGCCTTTTTTGTATTTTGTATTTGCTTATTTAAATGTATTACCTTTCTTTTTAGTAGTAGATAAGAACACACGTGAACCATTTGCTTTTGATAGATGACTTCAAAGTAATTTTACTAGTAGTCTGCAATGTAAATGAAGATCCTTTGCCAACAGAAATGTATTGTGGCATCACCAGAAGAAACAGAGACATGTTAGTTGTCAGCCAACAAGTTCTTTGTCTCAGAGTTATCACAATATTAAAAAAAAAAATGGTACGTCGGTGCATCACAGTATCTGTGCTCATATTGGTAATAAACTGTTTATTGTCCACATGGCCCTGCCTTCCTTTGTTTCATTTGTCCCTTGGGCTCCCACACTTTGATATCACTTGGGTTGATGATGAGAAGGTGGTGACTGAGACTCGCTGTGGGATGGCAGCTGTGCCCGGCCAGAGCTGCAGAGCAGGAGGAGAGAGCACAGCTGGTGCAACGGCCACAGCTCCACCACCTTTTCCTGCCATGGCTGAAAGAAACCTAGATCCCATCACCTGCACTTCGTAAGGGCTTTGTAAATCAAAGAGAGGTTGTTATGCAGAACAAGGCTACCAAAGGCATTAGGAGAGCGTAAGCAGAAATCACTGGCACAGCACTGTTGAATTAGAGGCTTAAGGGGAGTAATTCGTTAATATCTCACATGTTGCATTTGTCTTGAGCTTCATTTCATGGGAAGTGGAGTCAAAGAAATAAGTACAGGACACCCAACACGTAACAGCACACACCCAATCATATATTCCAGGTCATGCAATTGTTTTTCCTTTAGCACCATTCTTTCCACCAGTGCAATCTTGGGGATTTCTGCTTGACTTAGCTTGGTGCCAGCTTTGCAGCACAGTAATCTTGATACCATCTTCTTGATAACTTTGTGCAAAAGGCCAAAGATTGGAGTTCAGCTATGGAAATCTGTCAGATATTTTCTAAGCCCCCTGCTTTGCTTCAGGCCTTCCTGAAGATTTTCATCTAAAAGCCAGGCCCCAGGAACGGTTTCAGGAGCAGAACCTGGTGCAGCAGCCCAGGAGAGGCTGTGGCTGTCCCCTTGCTCATGTCCCCCAGAGCTCGTGGAGCATGGCACAGACAGGAGACACTGCCAGGTCCAGGAGACCCAGGAGAGGAGGTGGGGTAGGGCATGCTTTGCAGTTAGTTGTAAAACGTTATCTGCTTTGGCTTGGAGAGCAGGCAGTTGTCCTTTAGCACTCTTCCAAGAAACATAAGCTGCCTTTTAGAAACAACTTTTTTACAGCACGGTTAGACTTTAGATGAAATACAGGAGAAATCTGAGTTTATCGCAATGGTGACCTGATGGCTGCTAGCTGTTGAATGGCAGCAGAAGGTGAGAGACAGGGTAGGATTTCCACATGGGAGCTAAAGCAGGCAGACATTGATGACCACCACAATATGACAAGCCCAGACCAGGAGAAGGAGGCTTTCCAATAAGAACACACACAAGCATCAGTGATAGCAAAGATTATAATGCTCTGTTGCATAAATCTCATACAGTAGCTCATATGTTTCTTAATTATAAACTCATATAATGGCATACCAGACAACGGCAAGTACTTCTCAAAACGGCTGCCTCTCAGATGATCACAACCGTTTGGTGAAACTCTCCCATAATCTTAATTAAGCTTCAGGAAGTCGAGGCCTGGCACGGTTCACATCTTGCCTTGGAATGTGCCATTAAGCCTGAGGTCAGTAATAACTGCCTTGTAACTCAGCCTGGATACGGTGTGCCCTCTGGTAACACCAGCCACCTGCTGTAAATGACTCTTTCCTTACTTTCTTCTTCTATCTTTGCCGGTCTCGCATAATTAAGACATAATGAGCTGAAGCTTACACAGGGTCACTATTAAGTGGCTGTGGGAGCAAGATGCACAGGGGTGGAAGGGGAAACTTGGCTGATGGGCAAGGAGCAGTCCTGGCATCACCAGTGCTTTGCTGGTTCCCACCTTATGGCTCTAGTGACAGGGTCGTGCAGGGCAGCTTATTTGCAGTGGTGGCACTGCCAGAAGGAGTTCCCCCTCCCTTGCACGGGGTTCAGTGTGCCTGTGGACTCTGTAGAGAAGAGTGTCCCTTCCTGCTAGGCTTGTTGAGGGTACCACTGCACCAAGGCAGGCCACAGACATTTCACATCAGCTGAAATCAAACAGGGCATTAACTTCTGCTCTGACCTGTCATACAGCTATTTGTCCCCCCTATCACCTCTTGCCAGAGCGTTAGTGTGGGCACACAATGAAGGGCATCTGGAATAATTTTTAATCAAAGAGAATAAAACGATACATATCCCCAAGTGTTCTTTTCACAGACCTATTTGCCCNAAAAAAAACCAAAAAACCCCACCTGCTCCTACAAAACTCTACTGGTAGTGGCAAAGACAAGTGCCCACGGGGAAGGCAGGATCACAGCCTTCTCCAGCAGCACCCACACATATTGAAACTCCACTTGCACCACACATCTGCAGGCACCAGGCTTCCAGCCATTTCAGATTCAAAGCAAGGTGGGACTGTCATGGAAATACCGATGGGAGGCAGGATAAGAAGCTATTGCCAATTTTGGTTACCCTCTATTTACACCACAGCCTCTGTGTCAGGCTAGACTAGTAATCTATAGACCACATAGGTGACTGCATTATGGAACAGCTGACTAAGGGAACTACAGAAACATGACTCTCCATAAAGGAGAAGGACAACAGAGAGATTGAGGAAGATAGCATAATCTTTATTATGGTTTTTATATTAACTTGTGACATTGGCCAAGCTTGCTAAGGACATCTTAATACGGTGTCATTGCTGGGCATGCCTGTGGGAGATGTGCCCAGGTAGAATAGCTCCTCTGCTTAGTGATGGAGCTCAGGGAGGAAGTTAGTTAGTTGAGGAAAATCAGGGAACGTGAGAGTGAGAAGGACCACCGGAGTTGCACCCTGACTCCCATAACAGAAACCAAGCAGGCAGGCAGAGCCTCTGCTACAGAGAACTCCCTGTCCTCTCTCTGCCAGGCTGAAAAAAGTAACTTAGACGATAGGGGGCTGTGGGAATAAGTTCCTGCCCAAAGAAGCAGGTGTCTCCCCAGTAACTCCCCCACCTGCCCAGGTACCTTTAAAAAACAAATATGAGGCTCTGCAAAGGGAACCCAATCACAATGGGAAGGATAATTCATTGTCTATGGAGGTGTCACAAGGGTTAAGTCATACTAAACCAGCATCAAAACATCCTCCACAGGGTTAAAAACTGGCTGGAGGGCCAGGCCCAGAGAGTGGTGGTGAATGGAGTTAAATCCGGTTGGTGCCGGTCATGAGCGGTGTCCCCCAGGGCTTGGTATTGGGGCCGGTTCTCTTTAACATCTTTATCAATGATCTGGACAAGGGATTGAGTGCACCCTCAGTAAGTTTGCAGATGGCAAGTTGAGTGGGAGTGTTGATCTGCTGGATGGTAGGCAGGCTTTGCAGAGTGATCTGGACAGGCTGCATTGATGGACTGAGCCCAACAGGATGCGGTTCAACGAGGCCAAGTGCCAGGTCCTGCACTTGGGCCACAACAGCCCCATGCATCGCTACAGGCTTGAGGAAGAGTGGCTGGAGCTGCCTGGCAGAAAAGGACCTGAGCGTGTTGGTCAACTGTCGGCTTTCCAGGGTGGAGGGGAGTTATAAGAGGGCATCTGAACTCCTGACTCCCAGGATATCTGCTTGGAGAAAGGTATGGTGATTAAGGTTTTTGGTGATACACAATTATTCAAGGGTAGCCAGAAGTTGCGAGTTAGAGAGGACAGGCAGGTTGATTCCAGTGAGTAGACATGGCACACAAAGGTTAATGTGAATAGCACAGAGACAGACACACAGGGAGAGAAAAAAACCCAGCACTGTGTTCCCTTAATACCCATCCCCTTAGCACCATCAGCAACAGATTTTACGTAGTTGGGAGCATCACGTGCTTCCCAAATGTCAAGTCGGTGCCTCTTGAATGACAGAACAAAAAAGTTACAATTATTCTGAAAGCAGTTAGGAACAAATACTACCATAATGTCTCCATGTCTTCACTGTCACACGCTCCTATTCACGGAAAGGGCTATAATACAGAGAAGACCAAGAATGATCAGGAATAATACCAATCTTGGTGAGAAGCCATTAAATCTAGCACCTTCCCACCCTCAGAAGGTCTTAAAGTGGGGAAAAGTATGAGAAACAAGAAATTATGAATACTATTGAAAAGGTGAGGGGGGACCACCCAGATCCTCTGGGGGCACATCCAGGCTGCTCAGCAGACAGCAAGCAGAAGACTAAAGGAAGGGACTCTCCATGTCACACTTCCTCTCAGCCACTTAGTGACACTGAGTATTAGATCTTGCGGATTCAGAAAAAGTTTATACAAAGCCCTAGAATAAGGGTCAAACAGCAGCTACTAAAATAATGATCAAAATGTACAAAAAATACACACATATTTCATTGCATACACAAAATATCTGCTACCAACCACTGACAGAAGTAAAATGTTAGATTGGAAAAGACACTGAGCCTAAAGGCACCCTTGTGTTCTCCAGGAAGTATCATTTGCTACTGCGTGCCAGTCCTCCTGGCTTCTACAGTCCTGTGCACGCAGAGCATCCACACCTAATCTGGCATGAAGAGAACCCAGTCCTCACCTACATACATGCGTGCTCACACGTACATGCACCATACTCTGTTGCAGACCAGGCCAAAGCTCACATGTGGTCCAGGAAGTTAATTCCAAGCCTAGACCAAAGGTTCACATAATCATAGCTCCTCTAAACTAGATTATGGTTGGACTTGATCTCAGAGGTCCTTTCCAACCATGAAGATTCTGTGATTCTAAGGGTTACATACAGAAATATCCCTTATTTAAAAGTATCAGTAGTCTAAAATAGCACACCCAACTGCTTTGTTTTCACATTCATCCTCTTGGTCTAAGGAGCACGCAGCAATGCAGCAATGCTACTTCAGCACACACAAACATCCTTCCGCTTCTGCAGAAAACTCAAGTCATTCAAATGAACAAACAAAACATGGACGCAGCAGGCAGAGTTAGTCCATTAGCTTTCTTTTGCCAGCTTGCATAGTCTCTTAACCCTTGAATAAGGGCCAATAGCATCATCAAAAACAAAGTCCCACAGGACTCGAATCCAGGACTGGTGATGTGGGAGGTTATCGTAATACTCCGCTGCAATCTTCTTCACCTGGAAGAAGAAGAGAGAAAACGAGCCGTTTAGCTGCACAGTGTCAGATACGCATCAGCCTTCACACACAGATCTGATAGCACAGCCATAACCTGAAGTTACTTGTTGTTGCTTGTGAGCTTCTGAAGTTCAGCCAAATGAGATGTACCTAAACGCATTCAGATAAGGGCTAAGTTCTGCTAAGAACTTCTTAGCTAAGAATTCTTAGCAGATTCCTGATGTAAGCTTTGCCTCCCAATGTCAAAAGATCGCTGCCTTCAGTCAGAACTATTTTCTCCCATTTGGGAGGTGGAGGAATCTCCGCAATGAGATGACTAATCCACCTTATGAACTGCCAAGACTCCAACACAGTGTATTTAAAGCCCTGCTTGCCAGTCGTAATACTCGTCTGCTGAGAGTTCTGGGTAGGAAAGAAATACCAATTGAGAAAATGCCAGCCACAGCCCTGCCTACACTTAGTTCTCTTTCCTCCATTCTGCCACCGTGATGCAAATCTGAGAGATGGGTTCCTCCAGCAGGCAGAAGAAATTGCAAGGGCAGTCCATTCTCTTTAGGCTGGTGTTAAAAATGGTGCAAGATTCATTATTTGATCATGAGTCTAATAAAAATCTCACCTCTGTTACAAATCCCCAAGTCTTAATACTGTTGCCCCAAGACAAGCATTGCAGATTGTTGGGGATGGCACTTGTAGTAAGGCCAGAACCAGAGGACAAAGAGGTTTCAAACCTGGCGCACGTTCAAGGGACTACGAGGATTTCCAAGTTATCATTGGTCCCTGCTGCAGCTAGATGTTCTGCTTTTTGAACACACTTATGAAGAAGCAGAGTCTGTTAACTATCGTATACCTGCACATAAACTTCTGGGGCACAGTTTTATTACAGCTCCACCTCCTAGACAAAAAAAGGTCTATTCCAGAGTAGCTTGTCTTGCTGGACAGCATGACTTGTAGCTTTAGAAACCCTGCAGAATTTTAAAGCCAGCTACACTGAGCACAGTACAGGTTTCCAGTGAAGAGTAAAAGGGTTACACAGAAATTGTCATCTGGGAGGAGGGTCTTATCAGCATCCGAGGTGTAATGGCAGAATCTTAGCACAGCGTTTTGACTGTCTGTGGAAAGGGAACAATCTCAGTAAACATTAAATTATAAGCCAGTACTGCTCACCACCAGTTACCTCGTTAATTCAGCTTCCTAACAGACACTTCCCAGTGAGGTAGGTTGGGTAACATACAAATTCTGTTAAGATCTTTTACCTCTGTACTTCAGCTCCTATGAATTCCTTGTGCTCATGGAATGGTAGTCCTCTGCTGGATGTGGAAGATTCACTTCAGGTCTAACTGTATTCTGCCTTCCACTGATTATCTCTGATATGTAATTCCCTATATCCTGCTTTAAAGTGTTGGTCTGTACTGCAAATGTCGTTCAGCATTTTCCCTTAGAGGTATTTCTTAATGACTGGAAGAAGGGTGATTTCCAAGCACTGGGTAAGATCTCCGGAGATGCAGATTTAGCTCCTTCTGTAACCAGCCAGAAATAATTTAATTTGAATTTTGTATCCTCCCCTTTTCCCAGATGGGTAATTGAAATAGCCATGTGCCCTCTGGCACTAAAGGCTAACTAAAAATTACCCCAGTGATTAAGAAGTAAAAAAATGGCTGAGAAAATCCTAATAAACAGCCTATGTTCAACCTAACAGTTTCCAGATCTGCAGAAAACGTGAGCAACACCACAGTCTGGGCATAGTATTGAAGTGCTCAGGTGGACACAACATGCAAGTCTGGAAACTTGCCCTTAAGTACATTCTATACACTTATTCTGCAGCTGTAGTACATATATAAAACAAGCACCTAGAATACAAGTATTATCAGATAATTAAGATGATTAATCAAAATACTCAGCAATGATTTTGAAGAAGGTCATACACACCCCATTCTGGAAGGGAGCAGCCCCGTTACAGCTGGCAAGCTGCTTGCAAGCATCAGGTGTGGAGAAGTTACTTGTTCACCAAGCGTATCTGTTTAGCATCTTCCTGCACAGTATGGTGGCGGCTCATTCTGAATGAGAAGCCCACAAGAGGTGACCAGGAGTGTGTTACCCTATACCAGTGACTCACACAAACACAAAGTAGTTCTTTACTCTTCTCGACTTGGTGTTGAGCAGCACTTCGTGCAGAAATCAGACACCAGTTGCACCATCAGCAAGGTCCCTGTGCTCTGGGCAGGACAACTGTATAAGGTGTTCGTAAGCAATGGAGGGGAGAAGGTAAGCTGCAATAGAGTGTTTTGGACAAAGGAATAGAGAAGATGGAAAATTTAATGTGTGCAGTTAGAGGGAGGACTTCTGAACGGTAGGTGTATGTTCCCATTTTGCTATCATGTGGCAGGAAAGAATTTTTAAAGCTGTTTCTCTTTTATAGTGGATTGGCACAAAAAAGTTTCCTGACAAAACCACTTAATCTACGGTAATTTGTTTCAGCATCTCCATATGTAAAACAAAATTATCTCATCCATACCCACCAGAAAATTTGGTGAGTGTGTGGGGGTGAAAATAATTAGGTTTTAATGCATACTCCCTTTTAAATACAACATTAAACTACAGTTGTTTAGTTTAGGCTAAAAGAGTCATCTTCCACATTGCATTCTGGGTGCAGCACAAAACCAGCGGAAGGCAGTTTCCAGGTGGCAAGGTTTGCAGCCAGATCAGAAATCATCTCAAAGAAGATGGCACTGTGACAAACTATTCCGAGATACTGCTCCTGACTTCCCCCTCAAGCTTTCCATATTGCATTGGAGATCACCCATTTGCTTCAATTCTTCCCTGCCTTCCTCGTTACAGATCTCAACTGTAAGTCTTAACTCATTGCTAGTTGATGACTGGAAGGTATTATGGAAGGACAACAAGAGATCAGTCTGCAAGAAGCTTATTAGGCTCTTGGCTCCTAGTATATCGAGGGTATTCTTCAAGTAGATCAAGGTGGCAGGTAAGAAAGCACTTCTTTAGACTGAAACTTTGCTTCTGGGTTTGTGCTTGTGGAACACAGCAACAGGATCCCAGTCCTACTCCACTGTATCAAATAGGCACAAAAGTTAAATGCAACCTCATATTTGACCATGGCTGTTACAGACCCTTTGTCCTGGGGCTGTATGGAAGCTAGAGATCCTTATGACAAGAAGCTGAAAAATGATGCTTAGAATGCTAAGGCGGCATATTACAGAAGTTCCCTCCACAGTCCTTGACCGGGGAGGAGTGCTCAAGCTAGCACCCCTGGCCATCACAGGGTTAACAGAATCTGCAATTCAAAACCAACGTCAAAACATCTACCATGTTTTCCAGTCTTGTCTGTCTAATAAATCTGGTTTCATACCATGTCTTTTCCTTTTCCCACAAGCTTAATGAGTAACTAGTTTGCCTCTGGTAACACTGCAGTTTTTATTGCAGTTTGTAGGAAGAGTACTGAGTCCCTCCTTGTTCTCCTGTCCCCTCTCTCCATAAGTATATTCAGTCCTTCAGATAATGAAGAATGGATCTTCTCACTCATTTGGTAAACAACGCAATACTTTACAGTTATAAGGCTAGTATAATTGTATGTCTATAGGTGGGGGTTTTTTTAGAGCAGGTCCCTCGTTATAATGTTAAATTTCATGGTCTCTTGCATAATCTCTCATTATACTACTGGGACAAGTTCTTACTGCACACTCATGTCACTCATCTATAATATCTATAGGCTTACAGCACAGCCTAATTCTTCCTCTTTCAAATCTGTCACACTCCTAGGGTAAAGGTCTTTCCAGTGGCAAACATTACTCAGAACATTCTGAATGAGACACCTGTAACAAAGGACAAAGCTGAATTTACTTTTCTGATAAGCAAGTGGAAGAGCCAGTTACTTTCCAAGATTAAGATCTAGTTATTCTATGATCCTATTTCTCCTCTACTATCAACCAGACAGGAATCAAATTCTGGCCAATAATTAAAAATAGTTATACTGAGAGGTCACCCATACTGCATAATTCAACTACTGGAAGTTCAAGTGCCAAGGAGACCAGATGTGAAAAAACTAGACATTCACTGAGTGAAGAATTTTTGATATGTTAAGCAGAGGAGACTAAGGGGAAGTTTCTACCCCTATCTGTTCTGAAGTTCAAACATTAAAGCTATCCAGGGAGGATCTGTCCCCTTATCTCTTTCCACCAAAGAGGCTGAAAATCTTGCTTCTCAATTTGCAGAGAATAATCAACTTCCTTTACTGTAGTAAAGCCTTTGTCCATTAACAGTCATGCCACAGGATTTTTACTTCATAATAGATTTTCACTTGTAATTGATCACTCATCAAAGACTCAAAGTTTCCCATACAGTTCTGGCAGGCAACAAGGATTGACGAGCCTGCTATTTCCTCCACCAGCAGGGCAAATTTCAGATGCCCAAGAGCTAGAAACACAGGAACACGAGCCTACAAAATTCAACTAATAACTCTATCCTCTTTACACAGGAGGGCAGACGCTTTCAGCTGCTGCACTGCCTCGAGGAATTAGGCTGAACTATTTGTGATGTGGGTGGGGAAAAGCTTTTCAGGTCTCAATCAGGTCTGGTGCAACAGTCCCAGCAAGTTCAATTAGTCACTCACCTCCCTCGTTTAAGATGCAGAGCTAACCTCCTCCTCTTCTTCTATTTACATTTCAGTAATCTAAGTATCCAAGCCTCTCTAACAAGTTTGGACATTTGAAGCTAAAGCTAAGCTCATACACTTCCCAACTGAGCTATCAGGTGTATCAGCAATGGGAGTGCCTGGCAGGAGAACTTCACCTGTGAATGGGGACTGCTTTACCCGCTGCTCTGAACCCCACCAGGAATGGCTAGCATCTCCAGGACAGACCTCCAGCAATAATACAACAGACCTGCAGGCTATAGAGAGGCTCCCCACACCCTTCCACACAACAAGAAAAATCTCGTTTTGACTCTCCTCTCACACAGCGTTTCTGTGATGAAGAACATTCACCCGTAAGGCAGGGTTTGCCCGGATGATAAAATTTGTAGAAGTTATGCAGTAGTGGGGAGGTCACAGCTCCTGAATCTCAGTCTTCTCAGCTCTACCTGCACTTCATGGGGGTCTTACAGTAGTGGCCCTCAACCTTGCATCTGACCAGAGACAGATGTTTCCTTCCTACTGTGCCAGAGGATTTGTACGTAGGAGTAATACTTTGAAGTCATGTACCTCTAACACTGCGAGCACCTGCTGAGGAACCCTTGCTTTAAAATCCAGAAGAGCAGCTACATACCTGGAGGGAGATTGAAAACCATTCCTAGACACCTGGGCTTTGCAAATTTGATTCCCACAACTGATAAAACGTAAACAAAAAGGGACTTGACTTTCAAAAGAGGAAAGCCACAGCACTTTCCCAATGACAAACCAGGCATCCTCAGTTTCTGTGGGTGGGGCAGAGCTAAAACAAGTCATGTAGAGTGGGGCTTTATTGTGTAGTGCTAAATGTGTCAGGCTGGAACGTGCCCCAATACTTACATCACCTCAAAAATAGAAGGACTTTTGTTTGATGTTAATCGAGCAATATATTTAGCAGATTGATCGTTAGACAAATTTCAAGTAATAATTGCCACCTGTCTCACTTTAGATGGGCCTTTAAAATTTCAAAGAGATGAAACCGGGTGGCTGAGGGAAAGAAATAGAGAACTTCAGAGCATTGTTGGAGGATTTTAACATGGAAAAAGTATTCCTTGAGCCCTCTGAGGCTCAGATGTTTTTGTTTCCATCAAGTAAACTAAACATTACAGCAGTTTAGCAGCCATTTCTCTCAATCTCCTGCTTAAAATGAAAGCATTAGAAACAAACCCCAAAGCTTCCTTCCTTTTCTTTTTTGAAATTGATCCATTGCTATGATTTGGAGAGATTTCTTTGAGACAGTTTAGCAGCTTTTATAAAAATCCAGTTCCCTCATGCAATCCCGTACTTACCATTGGCAGTCTGCATCCAGGAATGCTGGGGAAGTCATGATGCTCCATGTGGTAGCCCACATTAAAGGTGAGCCAGTTCAGAGGTCCGTAATAAGAGTACGTCTCGTACCCTTTTAAGAACATATAGTGTTCTGCTATAAAGTGCCCAGAAATGGGATGCAAACCCATGCAAAGAATTGTACCTGCTATTAAGTAAATAATAGGTTTGAGCCCCCAAAAGTAGTAAATAATAAGATCTATAGAAAACTGGGCGAGAGCATTAAAAATTTCCATCCGTGTAATTGCTTTGGGGTTCACATACAGTGGCCTCAGACTGTAGAACAGAGGTTGGAGGAAAAGCCAAAGCAGTTTCCGAAGTGGTGTACAGAAGAACCAGCCTTCAAAGTCTGTAGGAATGTCCACATCCAGGCTGTCCCCACCAAGGTACCGGTGATGGTCAATGTGGTATTTCTTGAAGGAGGCAGAATAAGGGATGCCAATCGGCAAGTTGGCAAAGATTGCAAACCATCGGTTCCACTTGGTCTGTTTGTTCCCAAAGGCGACGTTGTGCGAAATATCATGGATGGCTAGGGTCAGGGAATGGTTGATGCAACCTCCAAAAGCGTAAGCCCAGAAGAAAATCCATTTCCAAGATAAGTCTTTCACCAGGTAGCATGCTAGAAACTGCACAAAAACCATTCCAGATACAATCCACTTTAAATGTGGATCCGGTCCCATCAGAGTCTTGATCTCTGGATATTTTGCTAAAGGGAAAAACGCAGAGAAAAACTCATTAAATCACAGTTCGGTAAAAATAATCACCACTGCACTCTATTTTTATCCCTGTATGTTTGAGGCCCTAGTTTTATAAAGTGTCAAGTCCAAAGCAGGGTTGAAAGCTTTCCTAATGTGTGGGATCCATTCCCACTGCTAGCATCATGTCCAGTTGTGATTGATATTGAGAGCCAAACATAGACACACACACACACACATATATATATATATTAAAGTTTACCCTGACAGTCATTACATGGCATCATGTGCCTTCACAAGGATGAGTATTAGTATGCCAAAACCCACCAGATTTATGATCTAAGAAGCACCTTCTGTCAAGTTTTTAATTTCCCTTTTTATTTTGCCCAAACCAGTTGCCATTTTCCACAAAAGGGATACAACTGCTTTCTTTGTAGCCCTTTTCATGCTGTTGCTTCAGACATACTAGCAGTGAAAGAGGGCTGGCTGAGCAACAGGCTTGCCAGGTTTTGCCCTGTGGTTAGATGACAAATATAGCATTAAAAAAAAAAAGTAGTCCTCAGTATTTGAGCATTCACCAGTGCCTACAACGTCTACAACTCTATGCACATGGCAACATCACAAGAAAGTCAGTAATACTATTCAGAATTGGTAAGAGAGAAAAATTATTTCTCTGTTCCCAAGTCACACACCAGAAACAGGCATGAAAGTCACATCAATAATCACACAACAGCTTCAAGCAGGCTCACAAATACTGCAGTACAACTTCAGAGAGACACGGACTAGGCCTGTCAGGTCCAGCTTACTGATTTTTAGTGCCACTGGCCATTCATTCGTCCTTTTAAGAAAAATAAAATACACAGAGAAGTACTGCTTATCTTCTAAGTGCTGTTCATTGCCTCAGGTCCTTTCCTTACAAACCCACACTTCTCACATCCAGTATTAACTTGCACGTGAACATTTCCACTGCTTTATGGCTTTTACCCATCCACTGGCCTCCTTCCTCATACTTATACTCTGCATTTCTCAATAATTACAGCTTACATGGATAAGATTCTAGGACAAGTCACTCCTAAACCCTGAGGTTACACAGCATGTCCCTCTAAGTCTTATAGGCCTATTTTATGAATAGAAAAGTAAATATGTCACTGTGTGACACCAAAGCAATAAAAGCAGATTATAGTGATTTGCACCTATGCAACTGCATAGTATACAAAGAAATGCGGGTGACAATGCACAACTTCGTGTGACCTTGCAAGCAGCATCAGGCACTGGGGGCAGGACACAAAGAAGGTTTTTATATAAAATGAACCCTGAAAATTTTGCAGAAGGTCAGAAAGATGAAGCACTACAGGAAGCAGACTGATGTGCTCACGCTCTGCAACCGTCCAAACAACTTTTGGGCCTGCTGGCCGACTTCAGCGCAGCTTAACAGAGGTTAGAGACAACAAAAATTAGACAGGCTTGGTGGAAGATGATGTGGAAAGGGATATTCTCAATTCTTCCCCTTGTGAGAGCGAGGGGGCAAAATCACTATGAGGAGTATTCAGGCAGGTTAGAGATTTTCTAAGTGGTGGGAAAGCCCTAGCAAAAGTTCACATCTCTCCGAAGTCAGCCAATTTTTTTCAGAAAACTCAGGGCGTTTGGTTTTCCTATTTTGTTTTTGTCTTTGCTTTTGTAGCTCTTGAAATGAGTTTTCATGGTAGAAATGCTAACCTTCTAGAAATTGTTCTCTGCTACATAGATGGATACCAAAATTTTACACAAAATGCCAGTATATCTATTCTAAAGAATAACTTGATAAAATGACCGGGTTAGAAAAAACTGTTACAGAAATAGAGTGTATTCTATAACATAAGAAATACCAGAGATCAGTTGCTGCGGTCACCAGAGGAGATGAAGGGTGTAAACCACCAAAATCTGTTCCTCAGCCTGGTAAAATTTTGGCCAAAAAGAGTTTAAATGGGATGGGGAAGTGACTAAGAGATGTTGTATGTCATAGTTTCAGACAATGGAAGTTTTGGACCTATTTTTGCTGCAGCTAACAAGGATCAAAGATTACATTTAAAAGGTTTCAGAGTAGTAATTCCCAAGCAGCAGCAGCAGCTGTGCCTGCAAGCAGCAATGCAGGTGGGTTGCATTTATTGCAGGTGAGAGCTATTAAGTAACTTGTTAGGGTTTAATATTAAATGCAACACATGATTAACTCCTCTCCCACAGTAAATTTCTGCAGACTGGTTAAACCACAATAGTGTGTCTGTTTATCATTAATACTGATAAACCCTTCCTGTCTCCACGGCACAGGGAAACCTCAGGGTGGCTGGCAGGCTGGGCTGGTAGGCTCACTGGAGTTAAAAGGCCCACTGGTGGAGCAGTCTGCCAGAGAGCGTTTGGTTCAGGAATGCTTCACATGCAAAATGTTGACCCTTTCAATACCTGAGGCCAAGCACTCTTCAGGGAGATGCATTTAATCTCAAATTAAGTGATTCTGATGATTGTGGTTTATATATAAGGTGATGACACAAAGACATATCTCATTTTTCCCTCATGTTCATGCCTTGCAGTTTGCTGAAGGAATCCTAGTAAGGCAAGAAGGAGCAATTAGAGTTGAAAAACCTGTAAGGCTGCTGTGACTAGTGGCTGTAGGTGGTCAGTTGCCTTGTGCAAACCAGGGCTGTGCAGACGAGTGGCAGCCACCTCCACATCCCAAAGACAACAGAGAATCAGACACGAGGCTACTGTGCAGTGCTGAACGGGGAGCCACAAAGGACTACCAGACCTATGGCAGCCACATAATAAAGACCACCTTTGTTTCCTGTGCATCGCCCTTGGAAAAGTAAACAGACACAGACTCTCCACTCCCGTGACTGCTAGTCTCAGGCTATGAGGCACCTGTTCAAAGATTTTCATCATGCTCCTTTTTCCCTGCTTGTGTTTTGGTCTTCTTGAGCACTTCTCCAGTATAAAAACGACCAGCTTCTAAATATGCAAAGCCCCTTCGCTTCCCAACAAGCACTGGATCAGGACTAATACAAGACAATGGCTGTAAAACATAACCTATAGTGAACTCTTCATTAGACACAATCATGGCATGGAAAGGGCACAGGAATAGGAATCAAAAAGCCCCAATACTCCAACCCCCACAAAGTTAGGTGACCACACTGGACCAGGATTTGCCCTTCGGAGTTAAATAAGACCAGTACAGCTCCAGCTACTCTGACTTCTCCGCAGCATATTTTCCAGCCTCTGGCTCACTGGGAAAGCCTGTTAGCTCAGCCTGGCAGACTGCTTACCAGCTTGTCCATCATACTGCCATTCAGAGGGTGGGGACACTGGTGTAGATGTACAGCAGTGCAGAAGCACGACTTTTCCATCCTAGCATACCACAAAAGCAGGGGCAAGCACTTTGGTAGTGGGGGTAGATGGAGTGGGTAGTGGGGGTAGATGGAGTGGGTAGTGGGTAGATGGAGTTAATTCTGCCCAAACAGCTCCACAGTCTCTATAGCGTAACCTCAGAGCAGCTGAAATCTACACCACAATGATGAGGGGCAACATTTCCCTCTTGCACAACAGCCCAGAGACAACAAATGCTCCAAATATACTTTCAGAACTGTTCCTGACTCTGAAACAATTCATTTACTGAATTAACATTTCATGGAGATCACTCTAGTGTTGTGTCTAAGCATCAGTCACATTTCTGGGGGCAAGCATCACTCCAAAATACTACTGACAAATTACTCCAACTACACACTTTTTTTCCTTAATCTTCCTCTCTGGAGATCCAGGAGAACTCACCATAGCCCTCCAGTGATGCTTAGTTAATTGTTTCTGGAGAAACTATCATTCACTAGGTCTTGGTGTTGTTCCTCCTCAGGGGACAGTGAATATTTTGTCCTGAACCTTCACTCTTGCCCTCTGTTCCCACTGCTACCGAGGTAATTCAGGAGAGACCCAGCTAGACCTCAGTGATGGCAGCAGACACAATTTCTCCTTGATGTGACACCGCATACTTAGCACTTGCACATTTTGGCACACACTGGGTTTGGATGTGGGCACGTGGGAGCTGTTCACAAACACAGAGGTGGTGGAGGTTGAAAGGAGCAGCAGCCCTGCCCACATCCACAAGAAGTTAGTAGTAACAAGAGAAGAAATTTAATTTCTTCATATTCCTGTGTTTTGACCCCAAGTGCAGCATACAGGTATAGTTCAAGTGGAAACATTACTCAGTATGAAGCTTCTAGAAAGCCTTTTAAAGAAAAAGGAAGAAAACCCCTCTGGGATGCTGCTGTGTGGACTATGTTCTATCAGCTATGAGTCTCTGCCAGAACAAACAAGAGACACCAAGCACAGGATGGTAGCTTTACTGCCCCATGCCCTGTGCTGGACCTGGTGTATGTACCAAAAAAACCAAACAAACCCAAACCAAAAAACAAAAGAAGTCAGTTTCCTGACACGGCAGTGTTTTGCTTTTTAGCATCTCATCTCATGAATGCACTTGTAAACAGCACAGCACACTTTAGAGCAGGTCCAGAGGAGGCCACAGAGATGAGGAGAGGGCTGGAGCATCTCTTATGAGGACAGGCTGAGAGAGTTGGAGTTGTTCAGTCTGGAGAAGAGAAGGCTTTGGGGAGACCTTATAGCAGCCTTCCAGTACCTAAAGGGAGGGACGGGGACGAACATTTTTAGCAGGGCCTGTTGCGATGGGACAAGGGGTAATGACTTTAAACTAAATGAGGGAAGATTCAGACTAGACATAAGGGAGAAATTTTTTACACTGAGGGTGGTGAAATACTGACACAGGTTGCCCAGGGAGGTGGTAGATGCCCCATCCCTGGAAACATTCAAGGTTGGAAAGGGCTCTGAGCAGACTGATCTAGTTTAAGATGTCCCTGCTCATTACAAGGAGGGTTGGACTAGATGACCTTTAAAAGTCTCTTCCAACCCTTCTACAATTCTATGATCAATTCAAGCCACACATGGGCCAGGACACACAGAGAGGGCAACGTGCATGACAAAAGCTTCTGCCTTTGTACATTTTTCTGCCCTCTCCAATATGCAAACTAGTAAGAAACCTTTCTGGCCCAACTAATTACACTAAATTTTTGGATATATGCAAGGATAAGTGTCTTAATTTTGTATTCCCCACCCACAAGTTCCTAAATTGCTTTGTGCCAGCTGGTCCAAGGGAGCTGGGTCACCCAGACGTGGCTACCAGAGGCAAAGCACCAAGTGGTGCCACATAGCCATTGTCAACAGAGATGGATGGTGTCCACACATCACTATGACAGCAACTATGACCTCCTTGTTTACGCTTGTTTATTAGCCAGTTCAGAGCACAGGGTTATAAAAATGCAAGAAAGAAGGCTTCCAGCTCCCTCCGAAACAAAATCCTGCAACATGGAGTAAGCTGAAGCCTTCAGTTACACTTAATACATTTTCAGCAGAAGCACCATTCTGCTCATGTGATTTAGTTTATAGGTGATGCCCACAGGGAACTGGCATGAGCACTGAGATAGCAGCTCTTCTGAATGCGCTCATCAGAGAACATGCACATCAGTGGCAGCGCTGTGCCCACGTACTGCAGCACAAAGGGGAAAGAGACTCACAGGTTCTCTGCCAGAAGCATATGCAATTCAGAGCTTTGATTTAAGCTAAGGAGATATACATCTTGCACATTTCAGCTGGTAGAGTTTACCAGAATCTTCACAGATGTGAGGTTTAAATAGGCAAGAGAAGAGTCAGCTCTAGACTAATCTCTAAATAAGTGAGCAGAGCTGGAAGCTGTTATACACAAAATGGCTAAACGCTAAAATGAAATGGATTTTGGCTTTTTTATTTTGTTCCACCACTCCCCACCCACCCATCCACCCCACACATAGGCTAACATCTCAGCCTTTCTACAGGATAGAGCACATCTAAAACACTTGCACCATCTCCACTCCAAAATAACTTGCCAAAGAACAAATTATATCTTTATTAATTGTTCTTGGATGTTAGATCACATTCAGGTGCTCCTAGCCTACCCTGAGCAATACTGGTGCAGCCCTCATCCTCAGCAGCAAAACAAGTGCCTCCCTAACAGGCTGTCCAGAGAGGTTGTAGATACTCCTTCCCTGGAGATATTCAGAACTCAATGGATGTGTTCCAGATTCAGCCTGCACTGGGTTGAACCTGCTTTGGCAGGGAGGTCAGACTAGACGATCACCAAAGGTCCCTTCCAACCCCTGCCATTCTGTGATTCTAAGGATCCTATGAGGCAAGATGTTTTCTGACCAACCTTCAGTAATTGTATTAAGTTAGATCCAACTCACAGCACAAATAAGATCTCATTCTTGTCATGCCACAACATATTGCTCATTGCTTGCAGCTGGAAAACTGTTTGCAGGTGAAACGACAATTCTTTGTCTGCTTACGGTGTTACCAGCATCTGAGCAATGAATTTTTCATCTTCTCTCAACAGAGAAAAAACACCAACACTTTCCACTGTGCAAGACCATAGTTCTCCAAGCATTTCAGTCCAACAGACCCTTACTGCCACTGAAGTAGAAATCCTGTTTCAACTAGGGGTAGATATCCCCTCTCTGTGTTATCCTCTGAGTTATATCTCCTTCTAATAGCATCTGTATAGCAAAGATAAGCGGATTCGGATGAAAAACAACTTTCTTTTGTAGGGTTAGTTTTTAGCCCAGTCTTTCCCTAACACAGCTCCCTGCAGCATTACACAAATCTTAGTCCCGACATAAGACAGTTACAGGCTTTTCATAAACAAGAGGGTGAAAGAACAGCAACAAAACAATTCAGTTTAATAAACTGAAAAGCGTGAATAACGTGTTCAGGAACATGAATAACATGATCAGGGTCGCAGTGCCAGCTTGACAAGAGATCTCCACCATAACTCAGAAGCAGTTGACACCTGGTCGGTACCAAGCACAAACTACATTTTAATACCTAGAGTCCAAGAGGAAGATATTACAAAAGGATAAGAGAGAAAGTATCACCTCTCCCTTGCGCAAAATGTTAATTTATTTGTTGGTATAATTATAACCATGAGGAATCACATCCCTAGTGCAACAGTGTCCTGCCATAGACCATCTTCCAGCCAGCCCTGTCAATAAACGCAGCTTATAGCTCTGCTGCTCAACTGGAACAGGTTGCCCAGAGAAGCTGTGGGTGCCCCATCCCTGGAAGTGTTCAAGGCCAGGTTGGATGGGGCTTTGAGCAACCTGAGCTAGTGAAAGATGTCTCTGCCCATGGTAGGGGAATTGGACTCACAGAGTTACCATTCAGACATATTTTCACCCACTACAAAAATCTTACAGACACCTGGGCCACTAAGCCTCAAGCCAGGACATACAACTTTGTCACAGACCATTATTATCTCTCAGGTGCCCTGTAGAAACATATTGGAGCAACAGCTTAAGGTAACGCCACTTACATGGAAAGAAATGTGCTTGTCACATTTTTTTCCTGATGGATAATTTCAAATTACATTTCAATCCAAGTAGCCATGCCTGACATTTCAAAAAGCTGAGCCTAAACAGAAAACAATCAAGTTTCAGTGCTTAGCAACTAAATCATTAACGTATTGAGAGGAAAATACTTCCCTTAACAGCATGGAATGCTGTGCCCAAGGCATTACTATATACAAAAACGTAAAATACGTGGATATTTATGGTTCATATATATATGTAAGATTCTTACAGTGCACTCCAGCTCAGTAGACACTAGACACTTGGGTCAGTACATACTCTAGATACTGAGGTTTGCTGACTCTAAGCCTTTGATTAATGCAGTGATGATCATTATACCAATATCATATGGGATACCATGATAGTTTCAGTAACTTTCAGTAACATTCGGTATCCATAACACTCATTTCATGATCCATTCTGCCTTGTCAGACACAGACTGTTCTGCCTGCATCTTCCATGTCTCTCTTTACATGTTGTATTTCTCTATACCTTTCCTTCTGCTCCCAACAGCCAGGGCAGAGGGATCTGCGAGAAAGGAGATGGACCTCGATTCCAACTGCTTGTTCTGAACCCAAAGAGAGCGGGGGCAAACCCTCTGCAAGTAGGCAGTTGAAAGGTCCTAAAAAGAGTTTGCTGCAGCAAGGGTAAGGCAGTCCAACCACTACAGTACCTCCTTACAATACAACTTCATCGCGGTTTGCCGTCCCCATTCTATAGTGAAATAAGGAAAGGCAATGATTAGCCAGGACAGAGACCCACCATACACACTCCTACCCACAGCTCACCAAAACATAGTCCCCTTGACTGAGCAGATGAGTAGTGTGACACCAAGAAGCATTATTTTATACGACATCATTTGACTCTCTATCATGATTACACAGTAAAGTAATTATTATTTGCCTACATATAAACCAAACTTAGACCAGGATATTCCACTACCACAACTATACCGGAAATGTTTTTGTAATTTAGATTAATCCTGGATTAATCTATGAGATTGTGGAGGAGTTTAGAAACTACACCTAATTATCATAGACGCTGAGGAGCACATCAGCCACAAGCAGTGGCTTCCTTTATAAAAGATCTTTAAAAACTTCATACTCATTAGAGGGAAGGAAAAAAACCCAACCGAACAACCCAAATAAAAGCAAGGAGGAGTAAGTGAATCAAAATCTTTTTTTATTAATAAAATGTCACAATAGGTGTTTTCAGGAGATACGCAACAATATTTTGCAGCAATTCTGAATCACTATTTCTTTTCAGAAACACTCAAACCCCCAAAACAAAAGCAAAAAACCTCCCAACCCATCATACTCATGTTCGCAGATAAAGGCTGCCTGATACAACGTGAAAATACAAGAATGTACCTTGTCCCTGACCAGCAGCGGGGACTTTCTTTCGTTCTCTACCAAAGGCTCAGCCACAGCCTCATTTCTTTTATTGCACTACCAGGACACCGGGAAAACTCGCCTACAGGAGAGCTCCCGGTGAGACCCGCTCCGCACAGACCCGGCAGCGCCGCCGCCGCCCGCCCCCCAGCCCCGCCGGCCCGGGACGAGGTGATGCGGGATGTGGAGATGTGGGTGCGGTTGATGGCCGCGCAGTGTCACCCCGCCACCACCGGCTCTGCCGCCCAGCCCGGTGCAGCAGGGCTCCTTTCAGCCGCCGTGCCTCTCC
>VXBJ01002874.1:2406-19005 GCA_013400055.1 Nycticryphes semicollaris | reverse complement strand
GAGGGGAGGCTGGGGGTGCGGGCGGAGAGGGAGCCTTAAGGTTGGCTATGGGGCAGCAGAGGGACGACTGAGTACCGCCATGCTACAGGGGCCTCGAAGGTCACCAAGGTGATGCGGGTTGGTGGGTGGTTTGCAGGGCAGCAGGATCTCCATCATGCTGCTGCCACCACTGTGGGGGCCACGGGAGCTCAGCACAGCCACTACAGCCATCCCCCTCCTGGGACAGCCTCAAACCAGTACTGCAGGTCTGTCCCCAGGCAACTTCCAGACAATGCCTTTGGAAAGCAAGGGCAGTCCAAGTGCTGTAAATCTAGTGCCACAGCCCTAGGCAGAACGTGACTTAGGGCAAAGACCAACCATGTGAGCTCCTCCCAAGGGTGGAAAACCGATGACAGCATGAAGATGACCAACGCCTGACACACATTCCCTTGGCGCTCTGACAAATCCTGTGTGAGCTGTCCCAGTAGCATCCAGCCCTTGGCTGGGTCACGCTTCACTCCTGGGAGCTTGTGCCCCATTTCCCAGGTCTGGTACCATCTCCACTGAATTAGCAGGTAATCTCACTGCTCCCTTGTTAATGAAGCCAGGAAAAGAGTCTGCTCACCTGAAAACTAAAGCAACCTTGCTAACCTCTCCAGGCTCTCTGATTCACAGGGAGAGGAGTTACACACGCTACATGGTGGTGTTTCTCCAGACACATAACCCAAAATTAAACTGCTGCTCTTGCCTCCACTATGCTCTTCTGCAAGCCCATACCTGACCTGCTGTCCCTCGTTGGGGTTCACTATCCCTAGCATTACTCCTGCCACTGACAACGTCCCTTCTGGGTCAGTTCCACACTCAGTCAACAATTTTGTTTCATTCTTTTCCAATATGAATCTCTCTACCTTCCTCCGTACTCTTGTATCCTTAAAAATGCCTATCTCAGTGGGAAATTAAAAGGGGTAGAAAAGTAGCCTTGTAAATGTAAATATTTCTCAGTGACTTTTTTTTTTGCCTCCTAACATCAGCAATACTATCACCTCTTCCTTTACTCCAGTTTAACTATTTATGATTGTTTGGTAGCACAATTGCACACAATGATATGGGTAAAAACAAAACAAAACAAACAAAAAAAAAACCCCACCAAACCAGGAAACCCAAGAAAAAACAACACCCCACAAACCGAAAACACTGACACCTGACTGCAAGAAAGCTTTAGGAGGCTTTTTTAATTATTTTTTTTTTCCTCCCCAGAAGTGGTCTAAATGTAAACCCTTGAATGTTTAAAGGTCCAAAGCAGGTGAGTGGAAGGAGTATGGTGCAGCCTATGAACATACGGTGCAGCTTCACCCAGAGCAGGAGTTTAACCACTTTGTTTTTACAGGTCAGCTCTCTATAAGTATGATGGTTTCTTCACCATTGCTCCAACGTGAGGTTGGTGCTCTCCCATGAAGTTGCAGTGCCCAACCCAGTTAATGGACTGTTAATCCAAGTTAAAGTTATTACGTGTTTCTATAAGGAAAGAATTGTTTGGGGAGCAGATGGATCAGTATCTCAGCCTAAACCTTTAATTGGCTCAAACGTTCTGGCTTGTTGACAGTATCGGTGGAGAAGCCCAAGACGACATGAACATGATGACACCCTTCTGCCACTTCCTGCTCACGAGTGCTCAAGGTGACTAAAAAAGCAAATTAGTGGGGCAATCCATGCAGTTGCAAAGAAAACAGATATGACTTCATCCCCCAAAGTTTATCCAAAAGGTAGTGCTATTGCATGTGGAAAATTAAATATCTCCTTTGCAGGCAACGGCATTGTCTTCACGTAGCTCATTACTACGGGCTCAACCCTACCACATGAGAAGAACAAAAAGCTTTTCTGTCTCCAGTGAGCTGGCATCTCTCTTTGAGGATAGAATGTCACGCTTTATATTTCTATAATAAACCAAACAAATTATACTAATTTAAGAGCAACTGTGGATGCCAGACAAACAAGAAACGCCAGCTTTAGACTGTCTTCTAGAATTGGCAGAAGTATTATTATCCAGCTCTGACCATTTGGCACCATTAGTTTTATAGCATCCTAGTACAGTGCAAACAGGCTTACAATCATTCACAAAGGAAAAGGAGGGAGGGGGATTTTAATGTCACCTGGTAATAACAGACCTTTTAATGAATATTATTAAGATCATGAACTCTACATGTTCACGTACTCATGACACTTTATGGCAATTCAAACATTCTTCATATGGTCAGGTTCTCTCAGCTGTACCTTTCCGTTCTTCAGCAGTTTCCCATGTTTGTTCAGGATTTCTAGCTGTTGAGAAGCCTAGCTGAGAGAAATTCCTAACACACTCAACAGGAGGAAATCAATTGCTGACTCTGTGCAGGGTACCATCAACTATCCCATTTGCATAGTTTTAAGTACACTCACTCCAGCAGCTCAGCTGGCAATTTCCAGGATAAAAAAGACAAAAAAAAAAACCCCTTTGCTCCACTGAGGACACGACCTGGGATACACAGCTCTGAAACAAGCCATACGGGTCCTCTTTTCTACACAACCAGGCAGACTCACACTTCCCCTCAAAGGTGCCTTTCCACCAAGTGGCTTCCCAGCAGAAACTTATTTCTGCTGAGCAACCCAGCTACTTCCTCCCTCCACTTATTAAAAGAACAGGTGACACAATAAATGTGGCAGGAACACCTGCACATGTTTCCCAGTGGCTGCTGCCAGCCTGAAGAACAGGCTTGGTGTTTGAGGTCTCTTAATTCTGTTGTGGTATACAGGCCTTAACTCCTCTTTTTCTGGTTTCCAGAGGCTAATCTTTGTTAAAGTTGATGTTCTGGAAGTAAAATAACATTGCTTGGTGTTTTCTCCTCTGAATAAAGAGCTTCATGTCCCATGACAGACGTGTATTTTAATTTCCTGAATTACCTGGTTTCTTCTCTTTCTGTGTAAACTGGGCCTTCTTTAATAGTTATTTTTATTTGCTGAAGAAAACATAGCTATATATTTGCTTGTTTAGAAAACAAACTGCGGTCCTTTTGAATCGGGTGTCACGCTCTGACTTGACATAATGAGAGACAAGGGCTACAATGTGATGTACTTTCCTGAGCAAAGTCAAATTTTCATAGGCAGCATAGTTTGTAGATGAGCCATATCACCAACACACACACCCACTGGAGTTGGCTCAGGAAAAATTATTCTCCAACAAGCCCTATTTTCTGCCTTCCTCTCTTACTTGTGCTGACCCTGTCCTGGCTCATTAACCCTTTCCACTGGGTTAACTCTGTGCCAGAGCTGTGAGTTTGAATTGACTAAGTGTTATGGTTTGAGAAAACTCATAACTATTGTCGTTCAGACAGTTATTCTGTCACCCGATGACCGCTCCCCACCCAGGAAAAGGGAAATCGAGGAATGCAAATAAACACGAGGGTTGAAATGTAAATAGATTTAATAGAATAAGAGTAAATAATTAACAATAATACTAAAGAACCAATATTAATTCTGACATTGATATAAGATATACAAGAATTATACTCAGCCAGTTCTCTCACCTGGGAGCTGTGTGCTCCCAGCAGTGGACAGCCAATGGCGGACACTGCGAGTGCAATGGCTTCAGGAGGAAATGAAGGCCTCAGGGGTCTGGCACCGGGGCAAGGAGTTCTCTGGACTGCTACCATCAAGGGAGAGCCAACCACACAGCAAACTTTTCTCATTTATATTATTTCATGGTATGAACTAATCCTGTCGACCAGCTTGGGTCAAATGCCCAGGCCTTGCTCCTCCTCATCCCTGCACCCGACAAGGCTCAAAAACACTGAGACCTTGAATCTCACAGAGCCTGGTTGGCCATAAAGCAAATTTTTTCATTAATTCAGACACTAGAGTCTTCTAAAAGTGCAATTTTCCCCAGCATTAGAAGAAATTTTAGTCCTGTGTCTCTCAACCCAGGACATTAAGCAAAGGTGCTGAGGAGCTGCTGCAACAGTGTCTTAGGGGGGGAATGACATTTTCCTTGTGCCAGTGGTAAGCTGTTACACACATTTGGTTGTAGTACATGTAACCCACTCTTTATGCAACAGGATGCTTTCATGTCAGCTAGTACAACAGCCATGTTTACTCTGCAAACCCTGCTGGATCTACCTTGGTTCACAGCGTCTCTGCCTGGGAGCTCCCAAAATGGAAAGTGAGGGTTAAATAAAGAAAGAGCTCCCGATGAGGTCCGCTCACTTCTGCCCGAGTCTATCGCTGCCAGCTTTTCCCAGCTCTGTGCTGAGGTGCCCATCAGTCCTCGCCCTCCACAGCTGGGAGAATAACCCCTTCCCGGGCCGGGAGCAGCGGGAAGCGCACAGGGAGAACCAGCACAACCCATCGCCGGCATCACGCGGGGTGTGTGGGTACCCACGGCATCCGCACTCCCCTCCCGTGCGCTTGCAGGAGAGGGGGAGGCTGCGTGGCTGGAAAGCTTCACCGCAAAATGTGGCCGGGATGATCCCTCTCCTTCGGGAGCTCCCGCTTTTCCCGGAGCCTCCGCCGACCAGTCCCGCCGAGCCGCGCGTAGAACGCCCCCTGCCGGCGCCGCGCCGCCACCGCAGCGCCCTGCCGCGGGGGAGCCCCGCCGCCGCTCCGTAGCCGGAGTAGCGGGATCCCTTCACCTTCCTCACCCCGCAAGCTCCGCGAAGATTTTTCACGCTTGCCGTGGACGTACCAGCGCGCCGCGACCACTCGGAGGTGCTGCGTGAGCGTATCGCAGAGTCACAGAATGGCTTGGGTCGGAAGAGACCTTAAGGGTCATCTAGTTCCAAGCCCCCAGACATGGGCAGGGACACCTCCCACCAGAGCAGGTTGCTCAAAACCTGGCCTTGAACACCTCCAGCGATGGGGCAATGTAGAAATAAAACCTTGACATAGCTCAGACACATCAGACATCCCCGCAGGAATAACTGTTCTCCAGATTTGCCTTGCCTAGAAATGCCTTTAGGGCCATGACCAGTAACTCCTCACCTCTTTCGCCTCAAGTAGTTATGTATTTTCTTTTATTCCAGCAAGTCCAATTGTCCAACAAATGTAATGGAAGTCAACAAAAGGGAAGATTATGACTTTAGAGGGGAGTGATAGACTTGATCAGGCAGCACTCAAATGTTCCCACCTCCTTTAGAAATATATGCTTAAGAAATGTTAAAATGTTTTGATCTGATCGTTAGCTAGAAGCTTACAAATGCAGGCCTACTATAATTAATGACACTGCTGTGATCACATATAGAATGTATTTGGAAAGGCTGCTTCTGCAGAATTCAAATGAAAACAATTTCCGCTTCCACATAAAGATTTTTTCGCATGTTACATTTTCACTCTTCTGCTTCCCAGCTTTTTCAAAGAATCACAATCTTTCTGGAAAGTAATTGATTCCACAGAGTGTTTTATATTGTTTAGATGATTTGCAATTGCTTTCTAACATGAGACAATTTGCTGGTATGTACCGTAAGTATTTATCCCATTAATAGCTTATGCTAACTTCCCTGCCATCTTGGCATTTCAGGAACAGTTTTACTAGCATCCTGCTACAAATACCTTGAACTTAAAGGTATTAAATAGACTTTCTTTCCACAGCAAAAAATGTTAGAGGCAAGATGTAGCAACATTTGTAATCGCTTATCCAAATGTGAGAACCTACGGGCTTCCCTTTAGACAGAGAGTGTCAGGATTGTGAGAGGATGTGGGTGCTGTGAAGAAAGGCATCAGATTAAACTGGGATTTCTCTCCTCTCCCTCTAAGCATTGATGGATCTCTTGTCTAAACCCCTACACTTCTGTACGTCACTGGTATGGCTGTGCTTTCTAGACCACAGCTGACCTTAGCAGATCTGCTCTTTCAAACCTATTTCCCGATACTCAAGTTTCAACCCGACATACTTAAAACCTGATTTATTTCAGTGCTGCTGAGCTCACTTCTGACAATAGGAGTGACACGGGGTTAAGAGGGATACTTTGTTCAGCTCCTTGAAGTCAGAGACTGAGCTTTGAGTGGAGGAAAAAAAGCCACTTGAAGTTGGCTAGCTGTGTGGGTGTGTGTGGATGTGCCCGTGTACAGGAAAAATTCCCTCTGCAGAGAACAGTTGGAGAACAGCTTTGATAACAAACTGTGCTAAGTTCCAAAGATTATGTCCTACAGTCTCCGGTTTTGCTTTGGAGAAATATTTTTACTCGGTATTTATATTATAGCAACATATGCAGTCCCTCTACAACAGACTAGACTTGACTATAAAACCATATAGTAAAATTACTGTCTTTCCTCCCATGTGTTTGAGTTACAAATCCTTCTAATATAAGCACATGAGAAAAAGTATTGATCAGCTTTGCTTATGTTTAAGGAGTATGGGTTTTTATACTCATATGTTAGCAAACTGTCAGAGAAAATCGAGTCACAATATCTATTGCGTTGTAGAAACCCAGCTAAGTTGGTTTAAGAAAAAAATAGCTGCCCTTGGGCTGTCATTGAGGCTGCAGCGATTTATACATCTTATTTATTTTTAATTAATTAGCCTTATTCATTTCAATCCGTGATTATTTTTCTTTTAAAATGTAATATTAACTGGAGGGGTACTTCTTTCTTAGCGCTACTGGGATCTATCAATACCTGGTGACTCTAATGGAAGCTGAGAGCTCGACCCTTTCCAGCATTGGGTCCGGCATCCGCAGCCCAGGGAAAGGCATCTGCAGGCAGAGGGCTGGGAAGTCCTGCTATTTGTGAGATGAAAGACATGAATCAGAGCTGCAGATTTGCTTCCTGGTCCCAGGGTGCCGTACAAGCAGTTAGGGCATGCATTCACATACACGCCTGTGCTGGCAGGTGTGAAATTGTATCATGCTGGTTCAACCGATATGTTTCATTTCCCAAAAGTTTTTGCATCTTTTGTTGGCTATAATTTGCAATACTCGGCCTATTCAGATGTCCACACACATCCTCTGTTGATAGGTTTGATATGACTGCTTTGTAAAGGCTGAGCATTTTTGGAAGGACAGTTGCGTACCTTCAGACACGAAATTAGGAATGGAGGAGAAAACCTTTATTTTTGATCATCAGCTTTACAACTTTATTATTATTATTAGTAGTAGTAGTATTAGTAGTAGTAGTATTTTCCATGCACAATTACAAGGTTAAATATTTCTGAAGAAAGGATTAAGCCCATTGATTCATGTATCCCTTCATACAGTATGAAAACCAAATTTTATTATCTTGGCCTTACAACAAAACCGTTTAATGAGACTGGAACATAACTTGGAAATTAGTTTAGAACGGTGGCAAATGTGAACCCTGCCTTCCGCCCTTCACAAGATAACAGATGAGAGAAAATCCTTCCTCATTGTGCTCAGTCTCAAAGATACAAGCAGATGACAAATGGAGGAGAGTGCTATAAACCTCAGCAAATTAAGTGGTGTGGCTTTGTGAGCTGCTTGGTTTGGTTTGAAGAGGGGAATCTGAAGTAGGATGTGGTACAGCAAATAAAATAGTAATTATTAAAAGTACCAGAAAAAGAGAAGAGGTGCACACAGACTTAATTTCTTATTCCTCGTCATGGTCAGTAAGAGGAAGCTTATGCTGATAATGAACCTTTAAAAATGTTTTGTAGGAGTCCATATCGGGATCAAGGATTTCCCTCATGCTTAACTAGCAATCTGAGGAGAGAGGACAAGGACATTTGTAGCAGAAGCCATAAAGGCCAGGCATGGTGGTAGCTATATTAGATCAGCCAGAAATGAGGAGGCTAAATTATGAAAGACTATAAAGGTAAAATTAAAAACACATTCCCTGCAGAGCTGCAAAGAGCTAAGACAAGGACTCTGGGAAATGATGGCACAGCTAATTAACATTTTCCTTAGTGAATTACTTTAATGGCATTGTAAATCTCTGTTTAGATTTCTTCCCGAATTGTTGGGTTTGGGTTTTTTTTTTTTTCCTTCAAGACCTCTTTTGCTTTAATTGATTAATATGCCATTTGAGATGAAGATAACAAGGAAAACCTGCTAACTTGAATTGGCAGAACTTATTCATTAGTCTTAGATAAGTGTTTAATAGGCGTTAACAAGAGAACCCTGTATTATCAACTACTGATTTTCCTTTCCTCCAGTAAGCAACTCTATATCTGGTTTTCTTTACACAAGAACAAAAATATCTTAAGAGCTATTCATGTCACATATTTAACTAGATATGTAAATATTATCAGTTTAGTGACCCCTGTTGATTTGCAATGGGAGGGCTAGGCTTTCTCCTCAAACATTAGACAACTAGTTTGTATGAGAATAAGAAAAAAAAAAATAAAATATGGTATCATAAGTTTCCAAATCAGTGAATTTGAAAGGCTGGGAGAAACGAGTTGGGAAAAAGGTGTGTGGGCTCCACTAGAGGCAAGAGAAAAGGCTGTAGATGATGACTGTGAAAAGCTCGCTTGTTTCACAAGTTTCACATTTCAAATTTCTTCCTCTTTCTCACTTTAATGTAAGAGGAAGGGGGAAAAAGTAGGACTAAAAGAAAAACCCCCAAGATTTAGAAGACAAGTGTTGATCTTTTTGTTCATTCTTTAGTACTTTACGAAAGATTAATTTATTTAGTGTGACCTCCCTTTTTTTTTAAATGCAACAGACTTTTGGTAATCTTGTTTAAGAAATCAGCTACCTGTTTTTGGCTTGATGCAGCTGAGATAAGGGCCAGAACAATTAATTCTGTAGTATGAAATGAGAATTAGCTCTTTATATAAATCTTATATGACAGGATACAATACACAAAGTTGGATTAGGGCAGCAAGACAAATATGGATTCTGGATGCTGTGAACTACTAGTTCACCACGAGAAAGCAGAAAACACACAATAAGAAAAAGTCTCATATTGATTGAGCAGCTAATGATGTTGAGTGCTGACCATCATCTGCTGATGTTGTATTGAGCACATCTGAGGGATGGGCTGTAAAAGTTGTTTCAAGCCAAAGTGCTGAAATGACTCAAGCATCACATATCTTCTTGTGCTATAAGCAGCACTG
Source organism: Nycticryphes semicollaris (assembly GCA_013400055.1). Taxonomy (NCBI): domain Eukaryota; kingdom Metazoa; phylum Chordata; class Aves; order Charadriiformes; family Rostratulidae; genus Nycticryphes; species Nycticryphes semicollaris. The sequence goes on along the minus strand of VXBJ01002874.1, from coordinate 9,989 downwards.
CTGATTTCACTGCTGATAATCTGCATTAAATGAATGGGTTAAGTCTAATCAGGACACTGAGCATCCCAGGGACTGCAAAACAAAATTGAAAAAAAAAAGAAGATGATGATGGAGCCATACTCTCCATACTCACATACAGTGAAAGGACATGAGACAACCTGCACAAATTGCAATACAGAAAATTTTACTCAAACATAAGGAAAGAACTTTTTTACTCTGAGGGTGGTCAAACATGGGAACAGGTTGCACAGAGACGTTGTGGAGTTGCCAGCCTTGGAGATATTCAAAGCCCCTGATTTGAATTTTTTGCACTTTCAATTTTTTCACTTTCCAACATCAGTGGAAATTTTGTCCGCTGATTTGAACGTGGCCCTGAGCAACCTGCTCTATTTGAGCCCAATTTTGAGCAGGGGTTTGGACTAGACAATCTCTGGAGATTCCTTGCAGTTCTTCTATGATGCTGTGAGACTGAAAAGATTATTTACTCCTCTTTGAAGCCCAAGCTTAGTATCCTGTGGGGTAAACCGAAGTAAAGCATGATTTTTCAAATTATCCATATATGTCTTTTATACAAACTGGTGGCAATAAGCTGTCTTTAGAACACTTAAACTGATGTAACTCTTCTCCCTAAAAGAGGAATCCAGCACATATCATAGAATCTTAAAATAGTTTACATTGGAAGGGACCTTTAAAGATCATCTAGGCCAAACCCCCTGTAATAAGCAGGGACATATTCCACTAGATCAGGTCGCTCAGAGCCTCTTCAAAGCTGATCTTGAATGTTTCCAGGGATGGGGCACCTACCACCTCTCTGGGCAACGCGGGCTAGTGTTTCACCATCCTCATCATAAAAATTTTCTTCCTTATATCTATTCTGAATCTTCCCTCTTTTAGTTTAAAGCTGTTACCCCTTGTCCTATCAAAACAGTCCCTGCTAAAAAGTTTGTCCTCATCTTTAAGTGCTGAAAGGGTGGAATAAAGTCTTCCCAGAGCCTTCTCTTTTCTGGGCTGAACAACCCCATCTCTCTCAGCCTTTCCTTACAGGAGAGGTGTTCCAGCCCTATGATAATTTTTTTGGCTCTCCTCTGGACCTGCTCCAACAGGTCCATGTCCTTCTTATGCTGGGGGTCCTGGAACTGGACACAGTACTCCATTTGGGGTCTCACCAGAGTGGAGTAGAGGGGCAGAATCACTTCCCTCAATCTGCTGGCAACTCCTCTTGTGATGCAGCCCGGGATACAGTTGACTTTCTGGGTTGCAAGCACACATTGTGGGCTCATGTCCAGCTTTTCAATCACCAGAATCCCCAATTCATTCTCAGCAGAGCTGCTCTCCATCTCTGCACTCCCCAGCCTGTCTTGATACTGGGGGTTGCCCCAGTTAAGGTGCAGGTCCCTTCCCCCCCCCCAACCTGGGGTTGTCCCTTCCTCACATGCATGTCCCTGCACCTGAGGAAAGAACCTCATGAGGTTCACATGGGCCCACTTTTTGAGACTATCCAGGCCCCTCTGGATGGCATCCCATCCCTCAGGTGTGTCAGCCACACCATTCAGCTTGGTGTCACCTGCAAACTTGCTGAGGGTGCACTTGATCCCACTGTGTCATTGATGAAGATATTGAACAGTACTGGTCCCAGTAAAGGTCCCTGAGGGACACCACTTGTTATCAATCTCCATCTGATCACTGAGCCATTGACCACTACCCTCTGGATGTGACCATCCAACCAATTCTTCTTCCACTGAACAGTCCACCCATCAAATCCATATCTCCCCAATTTAGAGAGAAGGATGCTGTGGGGGACTGTGTCAAAGGCCTTACAGAAACCCAGATAGATGATCCATCTGTAGCTCTTTCCTTGTCCACTGATGTAGTCACTCCATCATATAGAAGGCCACTAGCTTGGTTAGGCAGGACTTGCCCTTGGTGAAGCCATGCTGGCTGTCTTGAATCACCTCCCCGTCGTCCACATGCCTTAGCGTAGCTTGAAGAAGTATCTGTTCCATGATCTTCCGAGGCACAGAGGTAAGGCTGACAGGTCAGTTGTTCCCAGGGTCCCCCTTCCTACCCTTTTGTAAAATGGGTGCAATCTTTCCCTTTTTCCAGTCACTGAGGAGTCCACCTGACTGCTGTGACTTTTTAAGTATCATGGCGAGTAGCTTGGCAACTGTATCAGCCAATTCCCTCAGGACTCTGGGATGCATCTTCCCAGTTCCCATAGACTTCTGCATGTCCAGGTTCCTCAGGTGGTCACAAACGTGATCTTCTCTTACAGTGGGAGGCACTTTGCTCCCCCAATCCCTTCCTTGTGGTCCATCCATCTGAGAGGTGTGGGGAGAGAGGGTGCCAGTAAAGACTGAGGCAAAAAAGCTGTTGAGTACCTCAGCCTTCTCCTTGCCTGCTCTTACCAATTTGCCAGTCATTGCGGAGGACAGTGGGAGGCACTTTGCTCCCCCAATCCCTTCCTTGTGGTCCATCCATCTGAGAGGTGTGGGGAGAGAGGGTGCCAGTAAAGACTGAGGCAAAAAAGCTGTTGAGTACCTCAGCCTTCTCCTTGCCTGCTCTTACCAATTTGCCAGTCATTGCGGAGGAGGGGAGTACACTTTCTTTGACCTTCCTTTTCTGGCTGACATGCCTGCAGAAGCCCTCTTTATTTTTCTTTGTGTCCCTTGCCAAGCCTTACTGACCCCATCCCTACGCAACCAGGCAGCGTCCCTGTACTTTTCCCAGGATACTTGTCCCTGCTCCCACTGCCTTATCTCTTTCTTGCCCTTTAGTTTGACCAGGAGGTCTCAACTCAGACATGCTGCTTTGTTGTCCTCCTTTCCTGATTTCTTACACCTGGGGATTGAGAGCTCTTACACTCTAAGGAAAGTGTCTTTAAAGATCTGCCAGCTGTGTTCTACTCCCTGGGGGCAGTTTCCCAGGGGGTCCTATTGACTAACTCTTTGAAGAGCTGGAAGTTTGCTTTCCTAAAATACAGGGTCCTGACCTTATGCTTTCCCTGACCCATATCCCTCAGGGCTGCAAACACCACCAGTGCATGATGACTGCAGCCCAGACTGCCTCTGATCTTGATGTCACCAATTAGCTCGCTTGCATTGGTGACCACCAGGTCCAGTATCACATTCCCGCTAGTGGAGCTGTCTATTACCTGGCTTAAGAAGTTATCTTCAATGCATGCCAGGAGTCCCCCGGATTGCCTACAGCTTGTTGTGCTATTTTTCCAGCAGATGTTGGGGTGGTTGAAGTCTCCCCAGCAGGATGAGAGCCTATGAGCGTGATGCCTCCTGTAGCTGGAGTAAGAAGGCTTCATCAAGAGGCTCTCCTTGATCAGGTGGCCTGTAGTAGACATCAACCATAAGGCTCCCTTCATTTCCTCAGTCTCTAATTCTTACCTGCAGACTTTCAACCTGCTTGTGGTTATTCTTCAGAGGTGTCTCTTCACACTTTGCCCACTTCTTGATGTAGAGGGCAACGTTTCCACCTTCCCTTCCTCGCCTGTCTGCTCTGAACAGCCTACAGACATTGATAGCCACACTCTGGTCATGGAATTCATCCCACCAGCTTTCAGTAATGGCAACTGGGTCGTTGCTTTCTAGCACCATGGTGGCTTCCAACTCCTTCTATTTGTTGCCCATGCCACGTGCCTCTTGGTGTGGAGGCATTTCAGCTGGGCTGTCAGCAGTGTCAACTTCTTAGAGGACTATCCCTTAATTCCTTTGGGGTATTTCACTGGTGTTTCCCTCTGGGCTCCTATTAACTCAGGGCTCCCTGGCTCATCTCTGTAAGACTTCAAGTGCACAGCAGTGCAGCCAGCATGTCTCAGAGCTACAGGCTGAGGGCCTCCGCTGGCACCCCTGGCCTGTCATTCCCACAGCTTCTCACGGGGAAGACTGAAACTGCCTCACTCAAGCCTAGTTTGAAGCTGTCATGATCTGTGTAAAGCCAAAAACCTAAAAGCTGAGGGAGAAGATCAGAGAAGAAATCTCTTACAGAGCATGCATTTTATCTTGTCTTCTTTTGCTTTCCTTATTTCCCTCCCATTTTCTTTCCTTTTCTTTCTTTTCCTTCCTTCCTTCCTTCCTTCCTTCCTTCCTTCCTTNCCTGAGGGACACCACTTGTTATCAATCTCCATCTGATCACTGAGCCATTGACCACTACCCTCTGGATGTGACCATCCAACCAATTCTTCTTCCACTGAACAGTCCACCCATCAAATCCATATCTCCCCAATTTAGAGAGAAGGATGCTGTGGGGGACTGTGTCAAAGGCCTTACAGAAACCCAGATAGATGATCCATCTGTAGCTCTTTCCTTGTCCACTGATGTAGTCACTCCATCATATAGAAGGCCACTAGCTTGGTTAGGCAGGACTTGCCCTTGGTGAAGCCATGCTGGCTGTCTTGAATCACCTCCCCGTCGTCCACATGCCTTAGCGTAGCTTGAAGAAGTATCTGTTCCATGATCTTCCGAGGCACAGAGGTAAGGCTGACAGGTCAGTTGTTCCCAGGGTCCCCCTTCCTACCCTTTTGTAAAATGGGTGCAATCTTTCCCTTTTTCCAGTCACTGAGGAGTCCACCTGACTGCTGTGACTTTTTAAGTATCATGGCGAGTAGCTTGGCAACTGTATCAGCCAATTCCCTCAGGACTCTGGGATGCATCTTCCCAGTTCCCATAGACTTCTGCATGTCCAGGTTCCTCAGGTGGTCACAAACGTGATCTTCTCTTACAGTGGGAGGCACTTTGCTCCCCCAATCCCTTCCTTGTGGTCCATCCATCTGAGAGGTGTGGGGAGAGAGGGTGCCAGTAAAGACTGAGGCAAAAAAGCTGTTGAGTACCTCAGCCTTCTCCTTGCCTGCTCTTACCAATTTGCCAGTCATTGCGGAGGAGGGGAGTACACTTTCTTTGACCTTCCTTTTCTGGCTGACATGCCTGCAGAAGCCCTCTTTATTTTTCTTTGTGTCCCTTGCCAAGCCTTACTGACCCCATCCCTACGCAACCAGGCAGCGTCCCTGTACTTTTCCCAGGATACTTGTCCCTGCTCCCACTGCCTTATCTCTTTCTTGCCCTTTAGTTTGACCAGGAGGTCTCAACTCAGACATGCTGCTTTGTTGTCCTCCTTTCCTGATTTCTTACACCTGGGGATTGAGAGCTCTTACACTCTAAGGAAAGTGTCTTTAAAGATCTGCCAGCTGTGTTCTACTCCCTGGGGGCAGTTTCCCAGGGGGTCCTATTGACTAACTCTTTGAAGAGCTGGAAGTTTGCTTTCCTAAAATACAGGGTCCTGACCTTATGCTTTCCCTGACCCATATCCCTCAGGGCTGCAAACACCACCAGTGCATGATGACTGCAGCCCAGACTGCCTCTGATCTTGATGTCACCAATTAGCTCGCTTGCATTGGTGACCACCAGGTCCAGTATCACATTCCCGCTAGTGGAGCTGTCTATTACCTGGCTTAAGAAGTTATCTTCAATGCATGCCAGGAGTCCCCCGGATTGCCTACAGCTTGTTGTGCTATTTTTCCAGCAGATGTTGGGGTGGTTGAAGTCTCCCCAGCAGGATGAGAGCCTATGAGCGTGATGCCTCCTGTAGCTGGAGTAAGAAGGCTTCATCAAGAGGCTCTCCTTGATCAGGTGGCCTGTAGTAGACATCAACCATAAGGCTCCCTTCATTTCCTCAGTCTCTAATTCTTACCTGCAGACTTTCAACCTGCTTGTGGTTATTCTTCAGAGGTGTCTCTTCACACTTTGCCCACTTCTTGATGTAGAGGGCAACGTTTCCACCTTCCCTTCCTCGCCTGTCTGCTCTGAACAGCCTACAGACATTGATAGCCACACTCTGGTCATGGAATTCATCCCACCAGCTTTCAGTAATGGCAACTGGGTCGTTGCTTTCTAGCACCATGGTGGCTTCCAACTCCTTCTATTTGTTGCCCATGCCACGTGCCTCTTGGTGTGGAGGCATTTCAGCTGGGCTGTCAGCAGTGTCAACTTCTTAGAGGACTATCCCTTAATTCCTTTGGGGTATTTCACTGGTGTTTCCCTCTGGGCTCCTATTAACTCAGGGCTCCCTGGCTCATCTCTGTAAGACTTCAAGTGCACAGCAGTGCAGCCAGCATGTCTCAGAGCTACAGGCTGAGGGCCTCCGCTGGCACCCCTGGCCTGTCATTCCCACAGCTTCTCACGGGGAAGACTGAAACTGCCTCACTCAAGCCTAGTTTGAAGCTGTCATGATCTGTGTAAAGCCAAAAACCTAAAAGCTGAGGGAGAAGATCAGAGAAGAAATCTCTTACAGAGCATGCATTTTATCTTGTCTTCTTTTGCTTTCCTTATTTCCCTCCCATTTTCTTTCCTTTTCTTTCTTTTCCTTCCTTCCTTCCTTCCTTCCTTCCTTCCTTCCTTCCTTCCTTTCCTTTTATTTTTCTTTCTGTCCTTCTCTCTTTCTTTTCCATCTTTCTTCTCTGTCTTTTTGTCTTTCTTGTGCATGTTACTGGTAGCTCAGGTATGTGTGTGGATGGGATTATTTTTTTTATGAGACTGTACCAAAAAATTAAGAGGTCGGCTCTCAGTAACCCAGAGCTTTCTAACTTCTCCAAAGGATGACTCTACTGCCTTGTGCCTGCTTTGCAGCTATTCTCTCTTTGAACCCTGAGGTTTTCCCCTGCCCACCCAGCTGCTGAAGAAAGGCAGATGCGGAAGCCCATTGGATCCAAAAGAAAAGGAGGGGGATTCTTTTCCCAGGAGGATGGTAGAAGCTGGGTTTGTTAAGAGAAAACCCGTGCAGTTTTGCTCTCTCAGTTAGATACGCTCAGGACTTGAGACTTCTACCAGGAGTTTTTGCAGGGCCAAGAAAGAACAGTAGAGAAAAAACAACGCTGGCGGGTGTGCGTGTGTGAAAAGTTAAAAACTGATTCCTGCAGACTGATGGTGGACTGCAATTTACTACAGCAGATTTTAAGGAAGGAACCAGAAAAAAAAAACCAACCCCAAAAACGAAAGGTTTTAATTGTTGTTAAATTAATGGGTTTTTTCCCCCTGGTTTTTTAAATGTGGCTAGAAAACAAGCTGGAGTTCTGAGGATGGGGAGCAAAATGGGGTGTGCAGGGCAGGAAGATAATCTCTTATCAAGAGAGTAACTTCTGCTGCTATTTGGGCAGAGGACAAAGTTTTCTTTTAAACACTTTTTCACTGGGCAGTTTTCACATCTTTAGTTTTGCTTCTTGCTGTATTTTTTTCTCATCAAGCAGTTGGAAAAATGGTGCGTGCCTAACCCTTGCAGTTGATGAAAAATAATTAATATGCCAGTTAAGGAAGCCATCTCTCTCAGGATGAAAAGAACTGTATCATGGATAAAACGCAGAGCTGATGAAGGATATTTGTATCACGTAACATTTCACACTGAAAAATATTGAAATGTGAATGTTGGAGCAAAACATTAAAACATTGGCTTTGAGCCGAAGTATGCGAAAAAGCAGAAAACACTTGCAATATTCAAAATAAGGTGGTTTGGAGGCTTACAAACTTCAAAGTGCCTTTTCTGTCCAAAATGATATACTTGTTCACAGTAAAAACACAAAAAAAAAA
>VXBJ01002873.1:14172-68132 GCA_013400055.1 Nycticryphes semicollaris | reverse complement strand
AATAATGGCCCTTCAAAGCCCAAATCCCATTGGGGCCTTCCTGTGTCTCATTAGCCTGTTGTATTTCATAGTATGGAGTAATTTTTTGATCCTTCCTGCTATACATAAATCACCATAAGAATCACAATAATCACAGTCAAAGGTTCACACATCCAGGTGCCATTTACAGTTACATCACCTATCATTTTTACTTTGATTTGTAGCCAACCAAAATTTTCTTAAATAAGTCCTAGTTCCATTTGAATTTTGCCAGGCTCATTGATAAACCCTTATTTACATGATTTTGCTAATGGAACTGTCCTGCTGACAAGCCAGGAATAAAGAAACTTTAAACCTCCTTTTTCACTTAGTTTCTCTCACAACTGCTTTACATCCACCATGCCAAGGTTCTTTGAAAGACCACTTTAAGCATGTGTCATCTAAAAGTTTTACTCACGTTTGGTTCAATCTTTGTTGGTATCTAAACCTAAGGTCTACAATAACGCTCATAATAATCCTTTCTTGGTGACAATGTCCACTCACATTCACTTTTCCCTCCGTATATTCCTTCCCAGCTTGGTTCTATTCAGACAGTTATTTCCTTTTCCTGGGTACTGTATTTTCCATATACCTCCTTCTTCTTTCCAGAAACCAGTTCCATTATGCACTATCCTTATTTCACTTACCCGCCATTTAGGCTGGACAGGCTGGGCTACCCACTGCAAATCTTCAGCTCCTCCTAGACTTCCAGAGGCCCAGCAATTACTGAGGTTAAAGACTCTGGCTACCTCTTCCTTTGGAGTCAAAAATCAGTTTTCCCATCCCAGACCCTGATTTTGCCAATCATACAAAAACACACTCATTACTGAAAACTTCATCTTGAGCTTATTGCCTTTCTACACTTGATGTGGCAAGTGAATACACAGAAACAACTCAGGTAGTGTCTGCTCACCAATTGCTGGAAGTTCAAATAAGGGAACCCCTTTTCTTATGGATCTCTACCCTAGATCCTTTAGGTAACAGACAAAACTCCTCCCAAGGTCCACCCAATGGCTACTAGTCTGATCCATTCCTTGTAAGAGTCAGTTTTATTCTCCCACCCTAAACTTCAATTTTTCACTTTTTCAAATCAAGGTCTGGTATGGCATGTGCTTCCACTGCTCAATGCCTACTGGGTTGCAGCCAGTAGCGGAGTTTAGAATTTCTTGTTGTGGCAAACACAGAGGTCAATCCAGTCTTGCCCTTGATTATAACTAATTAAATACTACTAATTGGGTCTTTTTCTATGGAAGGTTAGCCATAGTTTCCCCTCCTCTTCCTCTAGCTCCGAAGATCAGGTTTCCGGGGCCTTGGACATTCTGACTTCCATATAATGAGTTCACTTGTGTTCGGCAATCTTAACTGCTGTTTCCATGGTTAATAACACTTGGTACAGTGTGGAATAATTACTAAAATGAACTTATATTAAAAATAAGTATGGTTCATACATCAAGGAAATGTATAAAATTGAGAAGGTTCCAGGGTGGAATATAGCTGCAGCTGGTATGTGAGGAACCCATTCCACAGTGGTTCCCTGAACAATATTACTTCCAAATCAGCACTGAGAGTGGAGTAGGATGGAGATTCTGCAGCCATTCTCTGTGGTAATACAGCAGAGATGGGAACAAGGTGGTCCTGTGGAGCTGATAAGCTGCGTATTTGCTACCCTGAGCCAACAGTCTGTCAGATTTTGACAAAATGCTGTCCTTTGTGCAAACTTTACTCCAAGGTGCAACCACTCCTCCTGGAGTCTGTGCCTTGATGCCTTGAATTTTTCATAAAATATAGCTTTAAATGTGAGGTGAGAGAATTTTACGCCAATCATAATAAAGGTATTTATGACTAGAGCCACTCAAACTCCACCATGGAGGTAAAAAATAGCATAAAATGGCCCAAGAAAGGGGGGTTATTTGGGAAGGTGCCATTACGAGCAAGCCAAGGAGGACCCCATCGCAGACTGCCTTTGGCTTCTGGGGACCAGGCGATAGGTTGAGCCTTTCTTCCCCAAAACAGACCGCTTTTGGGGAGACAGGCTATACCTAGAGCTTCCCTGGGAAACAGAAAACTCTCTAGAGAGTTGCTTTCCTGTATTTATAGGGAGCCTATATCGTTGATATCTTTGTTGTGTGTTTTGTACAATTAACAATACTTTTATTTGCATGTGCTTTGCAGACAGTGTATTTGTCACTGGCAGTCCACAAGAACTTGTATATCTGTTGCTTGAATAAACCACACAATTTAAGTAGCTAGTTGTTACAGTTTCTCATTGAATGCGACCAAACCCTTGAGGGTGGCCATGCTAGCTTATGAGTGCAATTAGACTGAAGGTACAGCCCACTATTAGTGTATCCAGAATCATGATAGATTAATATATTGAACATGACTGGACCGACAGTGGTGAATTTGACATCTCTCAGAATTTAAACCTGGACTCACACAGCCCCCCACCTCAGTGAGGAGTGTTAGAATGCAAGGGGGTCTATTTTCTGCCAAACTACTTTGCCTGTTAATACAACATACAGTCCCTGCCACTGTTCCACCAATGGTGTTTCTCTCCACTCTTTAATTAGGTCCCAATCTCCTGGTCAGATGCTATGGACAGCAAAGTCCACAGGCAGGGTCTGTGCCACCTGAGTTTCCTGTCAAAAAGATTTTACAAGAGACAGTATCCTGGCCACGTATTGTTTCAAGTATACATTAATTATTGCTACCTTCCCACTAGGTCAAGAGTTAGCTGTGTTAAGGATCCCAAACTTTAATTCAAAGGAGTTAATATCTCCTCTGGGTTGGCCCATATTCTAACTAAAGTTAACAGTAGAGGATGTATCCATGGCATTTTGGTTTTCAAAACTAATTTTAAAGGATGCTTCTAAATGTCTCCATTCATCTTCTCTATTTTCCCTGAACTCTGAGGATGCCACAGAGTATGTAAATCCCATTGTATTCCAAAGGCCACCATAACCCCTTGAAGAATTTCTCCACTACAATTTGTTCAGATATCTGAGTCTACTGCCTCTACTATTCCATATCTAGTAATTGTTTGTTCTAGAAGCACTTTAATAACTGTTCCTGTAGTTGCTGAAGCAACTGGAAATGCTTCTGACCACCCACTTAGCCGGCATAGTATTACCAAAAGACACTTAATTCTTCTTGCTTAGGGCATTTCAGTAAAATCNATTTCTTGTTGTGGCAAACACAGAGGTCAATCCAGTCTTGCCCTTGATTATAACTAATTAAATACTACTAATTGGGTCTTTTTCTATGGAAGGTTAGCCATAGTTTCCCCTCCTCTTCCTCTAGCTCCGAAGATCAGGTTTCCGGGGCCTTGGACATTCTGACTTCCATATAATGAGTTCACTTGTGTTCGGCAATCTTAACTGCTGTTTCCATGGTTAATAACACTTGGTACAGTGTGGAATAATTACTAAAATGAACTTATATTAAAAATAAGTATGGTTCATACATCAAGGAAATGTATAAAATTGAGAAGGTTCCAGGGTGGAATATAGCTGCAGCTGGTATGTGAGGAACCCATTCCACAGTGGTTCCCTGAACAATATTACTTCCAAATCAGCACTGAGAGTGGAGTAGGATGGAGATTCTGCAGCCATTCTCTGTGGTAATACAGCAGAGATGGGAACAAGGTGGTCCTGTGGAGCTGATAAGCTGCGTATTTGCTACCCTGAGCCAACAGTCTGTCAGATTTTGACAAAATGCTGTCCTTTGTGCAAACTTTACTCCAAGGTGCAACCACTCCTCCTGGAGTCTGTGCCTTGATGCCTTGAATTTTTCATAAAATATAGCTTTAAATGTGAGGTGAGAGAATTTTACGCCAATCATAATAAAGGTATTTATGACTAGAGCCACTCAAACTCCACCATGGAGGTAAAAAATAGCATAAAATGGCCCAAGAAAGGGGGGTTATTTGGGAAGGTGCCATTACGAGCAAGCCAAGGAGGACCCCATCGCAGACTGCCTTTGGCTCCTGGGGACCAGGCGATAGGTTGAGCCTTTCTTCCCCAAAACAGACCGCTTTTGGGGAGACAGGCTATACCTAGAGCTTCCCTGGGAAACAGAAAACTCTCTAGAGAGTTGCTTTCCTGTATTTATAGGGAGCCTATATCGTTGATATCTTTGTTGTGTGTTTTGTACAATTAACAATACTTTTATTTGCATGTGCTTTGCAGACAGTGTATTTGTCACTGGCAGTCCACAAGAACTTGTATATCTGTTGCTTGAATAAACCACACAATTTAAGTAGCTAGTTGTTACAGTTTCTCATTGAATGCGACCAAACCCTTGAGGGTGGCCATGCTAGCTTATGAGTGCAATTAGACTGAAGGTACAGCCCACTATTAGTGTATCCAGAATCATGATAGATTAATATATTGAACATGACTGGACCGACAGTGGTGAATTTGACATCTCTCAGAATTTAAACCTGGACTCACACAGCCCCCCACCTCAGTGAGGAGTGTTAGAATGCAAGGGGGTCTATTTTCTGCCAAACTACTTTGCCTGTTAATACAACATACAGTCCCTGCCACTGTTCCACCAATGGTGTTTCTCTCCACTCTTTAATTAGGTCCCAATCTCCTGGTCAGATGCTATGGACAGCAAAGTCCACAGGCAGGGTCTGTGCCACCTGAGTTTCCTGTCAAAAAGATTTTACAAGAGACAGTATCCTGGCCACGTATTGTTTCAAGTATACATTAATTATTGCTACCTTCCCACTAGGTCAAGAGTTAGCTGTGTTAAGGATCCCAAACTTTAATTCAAAGGAGTTAATATCTCCTCTGGGTTGGCCCATATTCTAACTAAAGTTAACAGTAGAGGATGTATCCATGGCATTTTGGTTTTCAAAACTAATTTTAAAGGATGCTTCTAAATGTCTCCATTCATCTTCTCTATTTTCCCTGAACTCTGAGGATGCCACAGAGTATGTAAATCCCATTGTATTCCAAAGGCCACCATAACCCCTTGAAGAATTTCTCCACTACAATTTGTTCAGATATCTGAGTCTACTGCCTCTACTATTCCATATCTAGTAATTGTTTGTTCTAGAAGCACTTTAATAACTGTTCCTGTAGTTGCTGAAGCAACTGGAAATGCTTCTGACCACCCACTTAGCCGGCATAGTATTACCAAAAGACACTTAATTCTTCTTGCTTAGGGCATTTCAGTAAAATCCACCTGGCATCATTGGAATGGGCCACCCTCCTCTAGCAGCTTCCCTTGTAATCTAGTTATTTACCTTAGCACAAATTAAGCAACCCTCAATTACTCTTTTTGTTAAAACAAAAAGACCCAAGGTAGTGTACATTTTGATTCAACCCCTTCCCTGGGCAGCCTGTTTCAGTATTTGATAACCCTTTCAGTGAAGAAATTTTTCATATTGTCCATTCTAAACCTCCTCCGATGTACCTTGAGGCCATTTCCTCTTGTCCTATCACTTATTACTTGGGAGAAGAGACCAACTCCCACCTCCCTTTCTATACTAAGAGTAAACAACATGACATCACTATCACCATTGAATTACTTCAAATACCAAAAAGATACTTTCAGCGCTACCTTGTCTGGATACACCTGTCAAATAAACTCAGTAGGGTAACAACCTGGGATTAATTTTTATTCTCATATGGTTTAGAAATTTAAGTCAAACCTGAGTGAAAAAAGAGGAGTGGTGGGTAACTCCAAACTACAGTTCAGCACTGAAACACATAAGGAAGGTTTATCTACTCTTGACCTATTTTGTACAAAAAAGTCATGGGACTGGAAAAAATAGCACAGAAATTGTCAAGATGAATGTGCAAATGGCTCAAATATGCTTCTCAGTTTTTTATGTTGAAGTTCATAATTATCTAAGAGTGTCATTGCCCATTGTAATTCCCTACACGGCAATGAACTAAAATCTGTGTCAAACAGTTTCAAACGTTGCTTAGATATTCCTTAAGGGGAATCATGCAGGTGCCAGCCCTATATGTATGTTAGGTTTATTTTCATTTTCTGACAAGACATTAGTAAATATATAACGGAATAGTTTCAAGGATGTGATTGTTTTCTATCAGTAAAAACTTAGTCCAGTGGGACTACTATCTCATTTCATAATCAGAAGCACAGTAAGCAATGCAGTGGTACTAAGAATTTTTAGATAAACTCCAGGTAAACTTACACTGTTCTTCTAACTAATCTATTGCAGAACACAGAAACTGAAAACAAAGCAATTACCAATATTCAGAGCACTTCTTGAACAAGAACCAAACAATCTATATGCTTCCAGGACTAGTTTTACCACTATCTATAGAATCAGAAAACACAAGTGCTAGACATCCAAAGATAAAGCTACGTTCATCTCACCCAAAGATGGATCTGTATACCAAATAGCAGCCTGCCCAACTGTTGCTGGGAGCATTTAGTAAATCTTCCCCAGGAAGGTAGAAAGAAGTGTCTTGTGTTAAATAGCGCTTTCATCTACTGCTGAAAATTGCATTAATGAAAATTCATAAAGGAAAATGTAAATGAAGAAAAAAACTAAATGTAGATTAAAACTGAAAGAGAATGAAAGGAAAACAAAAATAGATGCTCAGCCTGGAGCTTCTTCATCTCACTGGTCTATCAGAAGGGATTAAGAACTGAAAGCCAAATATCCATTTGTATGAGATAATGCCATCCCATAAAAACTCACCGTAAATTAACAGGATTTTTCTATTTCCACAGCTTACCTAGCAGATAGGACAATTCCTTACATAAAAATTCTGTGCACATATTTTGATTCACCATCAAAAAATGTGACTCAATGTGCATACACAAACAATCTCTGTAGCAAACCCCTTGGTATCTGGGGAGTTTAAGAGAAGGGGAGGCATCTTCTGCTTGATCTGCACTGTCTGTAGCAAGGCAGCAATAGGAACAAATACCGTGGAGGTGTTCTGCATCCCTCACAATTTGGCAATGTAAGAGAATTTAAAATCTATCCTCAAGCGTGGCATGTCCTAAAGCAGCTGTTCTAGTGTTCAGAGGCTTGTGAGGTCAAACACTTTTACAGTAGTAACCAATACAAATTTATAGATTGACAAATAGACATATATCTACAGAGAGATATAATGTCGTTAATTGGAAGCACATTAGAAGATAGAAGCTTTTTGGTTCCAAAAACTGTCTGTCAAGTACATGAATTGTCATTGCAAATATTTCTTATTTGAAATAAAAAAAAAATGGATCTGAATTTGCCCTTTTCAAATAATATGTTGATTGTATTTGCCATTTATCTACAGCTGGCAAAATAAGTTGTAACTTACTACAAACCATTTAAGTTCTTCCCAGACTTAAAAATTAACCAAATTAATTAAAACAGTAACCAAACTCAGTATTTTTGAATCATCCAAAATGATCATACCAAATAAAAACATACTTGCCTGTGAAAGTTCAGTGTTAGAAAATTAGAAATTACTGAAATGGCAAAGCTAAAGTCAGTGTTGCTATCAGACATGTCAACGGTTTTCTAACAGGTTCAAATGAGTTTCAAAATCATGAAATGGCATTTAGAAAGCTATCGTAATTAATTAATTAAGAAGTTATCCAGTCTCAGTGTTAAAATGATCCATTCTATCAGGCACAAGAGACAAAAAGGTAAAGCCTACATTTGTCATCAGTGTAAAAGCAATGCTACCTCAGAAGTCACTTCTTGACCTTCACAGTCAACATTTATTCGGCTGACTTTGACTTACAGATTTCAGTATTAGACCATGACAGCACCTTACAAACAGCTCAGAACTTAACCTTGCACAATCCTACTCAAGCAAAGTAAAAGAAACTATATGATCTACCAAAGTCAGAAGGTAGATCAGCAGCTGTACCCTCTCATCCTAAAACACACACTGGTATATACAATAAAAGGAAATGCAACACCTGTCCTTATTTTGTTAGACAAGAGCCTTTTTTTCTCTGCTAAGTTATTTATACTAGCAGTAAATTAAAACAGCTGCAATATCAACTTAATTTCCAAAACTAAGGAGGGTATAAAAATATGAATTATTTTATTCCAATATTCAAAGTCCAGAGTGAAGCTGAGAGATGGAATTCAGACTAATTTTGTTCCAACTTTCTCCCTCGAAGACTGTAGTCTTCCAGTGAAAACATTCAATGAGAAAAAAGAAAATTGTTGGTGAAGTATTACTATTTTAAATAAGAAAAAAGAAAGATAGTCATGTTTCAAAGAGGTAGCACTCAGGGATATGTTATGAAATAGCCTTTTTAAAGATCAACCATGAGACGTTATTTACAACGGGCTTCATCTCTAGTGCCTCATAATCTGTTTGAAATACTATAAAAGCTGATGTTCTATTGATACACAGATAATTCATGGAACAGATTAAGGCTCTCATAAGAGGATAAAAATTCCTTTAAATAGCTCAGATATGTTTTTGTTAAAAAAAAAAAATTTTTAAGGGGATCTCTCCAAGGGCTAACCACATCTTTTGAATACCTTTTGAGAAGTGAGATGGGGAACTTCTCCATCCTTTAACAGATAAAAGCAGTAACATAATGGCAACAGACAAGGAGAAAACTGAGTTACTTAATGTCTTCTTGCCTCAGTTTTTACTAGTAGAGTTGGTTGTTCCCCAAACACCCAAGACCCCTGAGCTAGGAGATAGGGGTGGGGAGCAGAATGAAGGCCCATAATCCGAAGGGAGATAGTGAGGGAACTGGTCAGACACCTGGACATAAATATGTCTGTGGGGCTGGAAGGGACCTACCCAAGTGTACTGAGGGAACTGGTGGAAGTTCTCTCAAAGACTCTTTCCATCGTTTACCGGCAGTCCTGGCAAACTGGGAAGGTTCCAGTTGACTGGCATCTAGCAAATGTGACATCCATCCACAACAAGGGTCAGCAGGATGACCCAGGGAACTACAGGCCTGTCAGTCTGACCTCAGTGCCTGGGAAGGTCATGGAACAGATCATCCCAAGTGCCATTATGAAGGACCTCCAGGCAATCAAGCCCAGCCAGCACAGGTTCATGAAAAGCAGCTCCTGCTTGACAAACCTGATCTTCTATGACAAAGCGACCCACAGCATTCTTCTGGAGAAATTGGCTGCTCATGCCTTGCACATGAGTACTCTACACTAGGTAAAAAACTGGCTGGAGGGCCATGCCCAGAGAATGGAGGTGAATGGAGTTAAATCTGGTTAGTGTTCAGTCATGAGTGGAGTTCCACAGGGCTCAGTATTGGCATCAGTCCTGTTTTATATCTTTGATATCGTTAATGTGCACCCTCAGTAAGTTTGCAGGCAACATCAAGTTACGTGGGAGTGTTGACCTGCTTGAGGGTAGAAGGGCTTTGCAGAGGGATCTGAACAAGCTGGATCAATGAGCCAAGGCCAATGGGACAAGGTTCAAGAAAGCCAAGTGCCAGGTCCTGCACTTGGGTCACAACAACCCCATGCAGCAGTACAAGCTAGGGGAAGAGTGGCTGGAGAACTGCCCAGCAGAAAAGCATCTGGGGTTGTTGGTTGACTGTTGACCGAACATGAGCCAGCAGTGTGCCCAGATGGGCAAGAAGGCCAACAGCGTGGTGAGTAGGACTCGGTAAGTGATCATGCCCCTGTACTCAGCACTGGTGAGACGCGATCTTGAGTACTGTCTCCAATTTTGGTCCCCGTACCACAAAAAGAACATTGAGGTGCTGGAGTGGGTCCAGAGAAGGGCAACAAAGCTGGTGAGGGGTCTGGAGAATAAGTCTTCAGGAGAGGCTGAGGGAGATGGGGTAGCTGAGCCTAGAGAAAAGGAGGCTGAGGAGAGATCTTATTTCTTTCTAGATCTACCCAAAAGGAGATTGTAGAGAGGCAGGGATCAGTCACTTCTTCCAAGATACAGGCAATAGGAGAAGAAGAAATGGCCTCAAGCTGTACCAGGGGAGGTTCAGATTGGATATAATGAAAGATTTTTACACTGATAGGTTTGACAAGCGTTGGAAGAGGCTGCCCAGGGAAGTGATTGAGTCACCATCCCTGGAGTTATTTAAAGATAGGTAGACATAGTACTTGAGACATGGTTTAGTCATGTTTTTTGTCAGTGTTAGGTTGATGGTTGGGTTAGATGATCTTAAAGATCCCTTCCAACCTAGACAATTCTATGATTCTATACTCTGTTGACCTAATCCAAATACTGGAGAATTAGGAGGGATCAGCTACATTGGCAATGCTGAATGTGATGTTGCTGAGGGCCTGGAAAAGTTCCCTTTCATTTTCAATCCTCTCTTGTAACTTGCACCCTGACACAGACTTCTTGGCAAAAGGTCTTAATCCTTCCTCTGATAATACATTAGTACCTGCTGGAAACAAGACCAGACAATATCCAAGAGCACAGCTTGCCAAACAGAAGAAAAAACAGTTAACACGCCTTGAATGTTACAGGCTCTACAGGCCACAAAAGAAAGAATAAACACTTGTTACATGATCAGAAGGGTATGACTAAATCAAGAGTAAGGGAAAAATATCCCCTGTGTGAGCATGTCTTCTGGTCTTTCACCATGAAGTCTTAAGAAACTATTTCTATGTAATTTCCTGGCTTCTCTTTTCCCGGTTCCCAGGCTATTATTCTGATGTTGTCTGGAAGATGAGCCCAGACTACCAGAATTTTGGAAGAGCCTTCATCTCAACTATTACTCGCAAATTTGAATGTAACTTTTAACTGCAGAAGTCAACTTCTTGGTGCACCAATTAATGACACATGCAGCGCTCTTGGCCTGGAACTTAATCAATCCATCCTACATGTTTTCCTTTTTTTCAAATCCTAAAGAAAAGAGGGGGGAAAATAAAAAGTATGCCCTGAAGACCTGAGTGAAAGCTGAAGATTTCAAAATGAAAAGCATTTATTGTCTAATTCTTGCTTTTTCTGTTTTTCAGGACAAATTCCCCATACTCCTGCTGTCTTTGTTTGCTGATGAAATGGGGACTGCACAGCAATGCTGAAAATTATAGTGAAGAACAACTGCAAATAAATCCTTTCAGAGTAACATAATAAAAATGATTCCTCTAATAGTTAAAAGCAATTGTTCCAAGTGTTCTATTCTGCCACCATAATATTCAATCCCCCTTACAAATTAACTAAAACTGTAAAATTAATAGGAAATCACTTACTGTGAGGAAGTGGGGCAGCATCCAGTCCTGTATTGGCCATAGTAATCTTGTGCTCTTGAATACACACTAAACCACACAGCAACAGGAGTGGGGGTTTTTTTCATTTGTTTCTGAAAAACTAATGTCACTAAATTGCAGGTAAGTGGTTTTTTTCAGGCTATTTCATTTAGTGCTGTGCTTCTTTAAGTGCTGATCACAACAGACTGAGCATGTTTTACAGACACATGGGTTAATGAAGCACTTATTTCTCATATCAGAACCCTAGGCATCATATTTGTACAAACGAATTTCAATGTGGAAGGAAATTTGTGCTCAAGAATCGCCATTCAAAGTCTGAGATACGGAGATAACTTTTCAGCATGATTCACTGCTGAGAGGACAGAGGTAGAACGAGCAGCCACCATTCTCCCAGAAGCCAGGAGAGAAACCTATTAATCTGAACAGAGCTAATGGGATGCTGTCTGGAGGGAAAGCATGTGGCAACAAAGTGAAAAGAGGTTCTGACTTCAGCAGAAATAAAAAACTGGCAGAGTAAATCTGAAGGCTAAGAGCTACCAATGATAGATTCATCCTGAGACAAGGGAAGCATCATGTGAGCCATATTACCAGGTTGGCAAGTGCCTCCACCCACAATAAACATGATATTTTGCTCCTCCATCCACACTGTATCGCTCAACATATCCTATGTATCAAACCAATGGGCAAAAAGATAAACAAATTTACAGTTCAACATGTTAATAACATTGTAGTGTCCGGAACAGTCTCTTACTGTCAGAGAGTCTGTAAGAAAGTTTACTACAGGTACATTTTGAAATTCTAAGGTTTATTATTTAAAAAAATACTTCTGTTATATTCAAACAATTTTACCAGTGTTACTCAACTGACTATAGCTGCACTAATGAGCTGCAAATCTACTGAACTCTCAGACAGAATTTCATAAATACGGGAACTAATTTTTCAGAAGAGAAAAATATTTGAGCATGGGGCTAAGCAGAAACATTGAATGCTACCCTAACCCTTGTACCTTATCTTCAGTGAAAGGATAATTAGTCCACAGTCAACTCTTTCAGCAACTCCCCCTGAAATACACTGTGTATATTCATGACACTATAACATAAAGCACTTAAGCACAAAAGGAATGCGAACACAGGCAAATCAAATTTCACGTACAGCTTCACACTGTGTTTTTTTATTATTGTGCAAATTTCTTCACACACTTTGGCATGAATGATGTAAATGTGCATTATTCATTATAAATTCCCCCATGAAATCACTGACCAGTCTATGCCTCTGATCTAAATGAAGACCCCTCTGAGAAAGTCAACTTTATTATGCTAGGATGAGGAGGAGACAAGCAGAAGATTGCCATCATCAACAACACAGACACCAAATAGACTTGTCCTTTCCTTCTGCTCGTGCCTTTGTCCTCTCCTCCTCTTGGCCTACCAGGCCACCAGCCCCAAACATAGACTTCTTCCTCATCACTAGGGAATATCAGCTGTGTTTACAGATTAGGTTACCAGGAGCTTCTGTCACATTGATGATCCTGGTCGCAGGCTGCAGAAGAATAAGTATGGATGTAGAGATGAAATTCTGTCATTGCCTTGCAAAGGCTGCAGCAGAAGTATCTGAAGACACTATAGAATTGTATATGCAGTTCCTGTGAATGAATGGTAGGGCTTCATTTCTAAGCACTCAGGCCCGAGGACAGGACAGGTGTTGCATCTGATAGCTTTCTTATGTGCTTGAGCCACATATTTTCCACCTGGGGGTCAGGAGAGGCCAGGACTTATGTAAATAAGCATCCCTAGATCCAGAATTGTTTCTGGAGAGTTGTGAGCCCCTTCCAAGGCAGAGTATGGGGAAAGGCAGGTAGTGTGGTAGCTCCTGACCCAGCTCAGCTGTGTGATGCTGAAGCAGAGGGGAGAAGGTGCAATGAGGCAGTGCCACAGCAACCATCTGCCTCTGCAAAGCCTAGAGCAGGGTTGCTGCAGCTGAGTGGATGCTTGCCCCTCAGTGGCAGCTTTGGAGTTAAAGGCCCCCACTTCTGGTGTGTTGCTTCACCACAAGACCAAGCAGTTTGGACTCCTCTGTGTATGCTCAGTCTCTTGCAGAAGGGTTCCCAGCTCTGTCTCCAGGATTTAGCTTGAAAAGTAACCCATGGAATACCAACAAGTGATTTTTCCCTTTCTCTCTAAGTATGCTTTTTATATGTATAGATTTTAACCTGGGGAGATTTCCTGTGGCCTTTTATACTGTCCTAGGTGTGTTGGAGCCAGCCAGGCTGGTAAGGCAGGCAGTAGAGGAGCTGCCACCAGCCTTTATGTTGCAGCCTAATCCTCTTCTTCATGTGCAACAGATTGCTGAACATAGAGGGATATGTTGGTATGCATGTTTGGAGAGGGCAGAAGGCTGGGCTGTGAGGAAAGACAGCATGCAGTGATGGAGGGGAACACAGGACACTGGGGGTCCATGAAGTGCAGTCTGCTCACAATGCATGANGGTTGTCCTGCTGCCACCCCAAGGCAAGGTGGCCAGAGTCCAGAGCTGCCTTACTGTCTCTGAGCAGACTGCTCAAGACAGGAATGAGCTGCTGCAGGCAAGGGAAAGACATGCAGGGCTATTTCAAACAGGGGAATCAGGGCTACACATCATGTAGGTAGCACAGAAAGCATCACATTTAGTGGGAGGGGATAAGTTTTTTCTCTCAACATAGAGCAAAGTAATCGTGTATCTGCTCTGCTTTATGCCAAAATACCTGCATTCCTACAGATTTCTCCTGACAGCTGAAAACAACCAGCACCATGAAGCCTGTTGGTGAATATAAGGGTCATTACCTTCTGCTTTCATCAAGTAATAAAACACTCACAAATGTTATTCTAATTTACAAAAATGAACTGGATTATTTTTTGAGAACCATACCAGAGATATTCTATGTTAAAGCAACAAAAGAAAACAAGCCTTACACTTACCTAAAAAAGCTTTCTAAATGACATTTGGTTTATGTATTATTATTTCTATTCATAATTAATGTAAATGTAACATTTTTCAGTAACGGAAACAACCACTGCAAAGAGCACTTTGATTTCATTATATTTATTACCCATCTTAGGAACTACAAAATGCACTTCACATGTAATTAAGGTTATGCAATAAAAACTTTGTTAATATTGCAGTTGGTAAGTCTTAATATCACATACTACCATTAAGCAAAAAAAAAAAAATGTTCTAAGGAATGTCTCTTTGAAATTATAAAACTCTTTCTGCAGGAAAAAGAGAAAAAAAAAGAAAAACCTTAAATGTAGCACTGTTTTATTTCTCCACAGCCTTTGCACTTGGCAAATACTGCATGCTTAATCAATACTGTGTGTGAGCAGTTATGAAACAAATAACCATAGAATCATAGAATGAGAGGGACCTTAAAGATCATTTACTTCCAACCCTGCTGCAACAGGCAGGGACACCTCCCACTAGATCAGGTTGCTCGAAGACCCATCTGCCTGGTCATGAAGGACGGAGGATGAGGACTTCAAAGCTGGACACAGTATTCCAGGTGGGGTCTCACCAGAGCAGAGTAGAGGGGCAGAATCACCTCCCTTGACCTGGTGGACACACTTTTGATGCAGCCCAGGGTGTGGTTGGCTTTCTGGGCTGCCAGCACGCACTGCCAGCTCATGTTGAGCTTCTCACCCACCAACACCCCCAAGTACTTCTTAGTGCAGCTCCAGCCATTCTCTGCCCAATTGTGTGTATTTGTGCTGGGATTGCCATGACCCAGATGCAGGACCTTGCACTTGGCCTGGCTGAACTTCATGAGGGTTGCACAGGCCCACCTCTCAAGCCTGTCCATGCCTCTCTGGATGGCATCCCTTTCCTCCAGCATGTCAGCTGTGCCACACAGCTTGGTGTCAATGGCAAACTTGCTGAGGGTGCAATGAATCCCATGTTCACATTGCCAACAAAGATGTTAAAAAGCACCGGTCCCAGTAGTGACTCCCAAGGAATACCTTTTGTCTCTGTTTTCCATTCGGACATTGAGCTGTGGACTGCAACCCTTTGTGCAGCTCTTTAACCAGTTCCTTATTCCTTATCCACCAAATGATCCATCCATCAAATCTATGTCTTTCCAATTTTGATACCAGGATGTCATGCAGAACATCGTCAAGCTCTTTGCAAATGACATCAGTTGCTCTTCCCTTATCTGCAGCATGCTGTAACACCATCGTAGAAGGCCACATAATTTGTCAGGCATGACTTGCCCTTGGTGAAGCCACGTTGGCTGTCACCTATCACCTCCTTATTTTCCTTGTGCCCTTTCAGAGTTTCCAGAAGTGTTTGCTCCATGATCTTGCTGGGCACAGAGGGGAGAGAGGGGAGACTGTCTGGCCTGTAGTTCCCCAGGTTTTCCTTTTTCTCTTTTTGAAAATGGGGGTTATGTTTCCCCTTTTTTTAGTCAGTGAGAACCTCACCAGACTGCCCTGACTTTTCAAATATAATGGAAAGCGGCTTAGCAACTTTGTTCACCAGTTCTCTCAAGACCTGTGGATGGATTTCATCAGATCTCACGGACTTATGTACCTTCAGGTTACTTAGATGTTCTTGAATCTGATCTTCTGGGGTGCTCTGAAACTTCTTTCAGTGTTAGGGATATGAGGAATAGAACCAAATGGAGGGGGAAAAAATCTGATGGGCAAAACTATGTTTACTAAAGAAATATACAAACATTTTTCCTGTGAGCTGTCCCACTGGATGGCACTATAGATGGATATGGGTAAGGGTGCTGTACAGAGGGTACTCACACTTGATTTTGTCCAGTTTCTCTTCACTTTTGTTTCCCTTGTATGTAACAGACTTGCTTAAACCTGACTTTCAGGCTTTTTGCAGAATAGCTGGATGCTGGTGTGCAGAGAGGATGTGTGCAATCATCATGTTCTTTTCTTGCTGTGCACTCTGAACCTCTGCCCTCATGTCTGGCCCCACAGGCACATAATTGCTGCCCAGCCAGTACCATTAGAACGGTCATATTACACAGAAAGTGTTATGTATTCCTACATTGCTACCTGCCTGAGTAAGTGCTATCAGGGTTTCTCATTTTGTGATATGTCAAGACAGTTTGAGCTTCCAAAAGTGTTATATTTCAGTTTCAAAAAGAGGAAATAAGATCAAGTGACATAAGTTACTTGCAAATTATTTCTAAAAAATCTTTTCAAACTCAAGAGCAATAAATTTTTTTCTTAGGAGGAATGAATATCAAAGCCTTACATTCAACTATTTAATCAGTGTACTCCAAACAATCTTCTAGTCATGATTCATCTTCCAGGTATATAGGATTATTTATAATTATACATAAAAGCCAAAAAACCAGCCCTTTTGAAATTAATTTTTGACCTTTATTTTCAGGGGTTTGGCCTGACATCCCAGTGGATTGATTTATTAAATTAGCTTGCAATTCATAAAACTACTTAGAGCCAGAGTTCAAAGGAAAACAACACTGCCTGGAACGTTTCTGCTTTTCTTTGGAGAATACAAAGTACCGTGTAGATGAGCTGCATGAGTAGTGTTTATGGAAGCATTTATTATTTCTAGTAAACTTGAGGGAGAGAGAAAATCTCCATATTAAAGCTATGTCCTGATGTCATGTGAACAAGTAACCATGAAGGATTGGATGTCTCTTGGAAGTGGGACTTTGATGACATTTAAATTGCTTGTTGTGACAACTGTCCCAGTGTCAATAATGACTTTGGCACTAGTTTGGGTAAATGTTTCTTTTAGCCTACCTAAATTTGCTTTAAGCAGAGTTAAAAGCTATTATTGCAGATTACTGATTCTGCATTAGCATTTCTTACACATTTTTTCTGGGGAAGTTTCACGACTGGACGTCAGCAGTGAGAGGGGAGAACAACCATGCAGCTCTGCCTGCCATCCATTTGCAACTGTGGCCCAGTACCTCTACCCACATATCCACTCAGGTCAAAACACATTCTCTCCCTAACATCCCTGAACAGGAATCTTTATTGGTTCAAAGGCACAGTAAAAATTTCTTTTCTCACTGGGTCCTGGATTTGTATCACTGAATGCCTCTTGCAGGTCTGCCTATAAGCAGGATAGTGCCCCCACAAGGGATTAATATGGTCATTATTAGAGGAATACCTGTATCTTTTAAATATGAAAACAGTACAGTAACTTTTTTAGCAACTTCCTTTTTCAGTTCACATTTCCAAGCAGGATGTATATAAATTGTGGTAGTGGAAATTTGTTTAAAATTTTATTTAAAAATCTAATAGCCCTCTTCAGTGGATATTTCTGGCTCCAAATAACCACCTATATCACACACATATATCTGCACATTCATACGCGCATACTGGTATATGATACTTATGTCAGTCACAGCAGAGGTTAGACTAAATATCCTTAAGTACTAGAGGCTAAAAAAGCCTATGTGTCCTGATTGATGTGGTTAATTTCCAGTCCCCTTGGAACACCGACAAACCATATTTTCAGGGATCTTATTTTATCTAAACTTGTGTTTTCTTAGGGAAAAAATAAGAAGTGATTCTAACAGTATTTAGTATTCTAACTAAAATACTCTCAAAGTCACATCTTATTTCTAGCCACATTTATTCATATTGAATCACATGGTTCCCTCCACACAGGCAAAACACAATCCAGTCCTGAACAGCTTGATTGGTTTAATTTGATTTTTGAGATTATTTTGTTTGTTATTTATGTCTGCGAAAACTGAATAAAAATGTTCTTACCATTATGGTTAATATATGCATAACTGTCGGTACTTAGCTTGTTCTCACTTGGATGTTTAAAGCTGAACAAGTGTACAAAGTGTTCTTTGAAATAATAAATACTTTCTGAGGAAAAGGGAACTTCAATCCATCCTGTAATTCAAATTGTCTCTAGAAATCCTATAAGGTCTCAAAGACCATATAAGCAGAAAGTGGTAGCTGCTGGATCAGCACTTACTGTTTCAAAAATACGGATAAAATTTTATGTGGATGTCTTTTTAGAGAAAAAAACAATGAATGATGCCAAAGAAGATTTCTGGTAAACGTATTTGTTAAAATTTACGGTCAAAACATAGAATCAAATGTTATTAAGAATCTGGAGTTAAAAAGTTGTATCTCCATATGCAGGTTAACCTTAAACTCCAGAATGTCTTTTGCACTATTTTGCTTCCATGTGTGAAGATTTCTAGCACTTTTAAAGGTTCTATTCAGATCTTAAACCCTGGCCTCCCTAGAAAGTAAGGTTAAGTCTGAAGATTGGAGTCCTGGCACTTCAAATTACATTGTCCATATAAGAAAGTAATTGAGATAAACCCGAAGCAGAAATAATCTTTCATTATGTAGAATTTACAGGATTAACAATTTGGGAAAGAAACTCTCATTCCACCCACTCTTCCCTTACCTACCTTCTCCAGTCCTACAGACAACTTAAACTACTATTTCTTATACCAGGTTGATTTGTTACAAGTTGTGTTGAATCTTCTGGTGTCTATTAAACTTCTATAGTTACTGTTTATAGTGCTGTTCTCCATGTTTAGCTACAAGGAGAACCTCAGACCACAGAGACTACTCTCAAAACCTGTTGTCCATTGAAATTGGTTTCCATCCACTGATGGGGCAATGCCTCATTATCAGTTTCCATCTCACTGGAATATAAATCTAGACACATGGACATCATCTCCACATAATATATACAAAAATAATCTAATGCATGGAATAACAAACAGGAAGGAAAACTGCATTTCTATTCAGTTAAACAGTTTTGTGAACCTTAGAAAAACTGATGGAATGGAATGCTGCAGACTGTTTTATTCTCAATGGATGCAGTCTTGATTATCTAAATTTAATATAGCACTGTTCTCTGTATTTGTATGTCTATTAGACACAATCTTTGTTATCAACACTAGAAAAACAACTCTTCTATAACTGGCTGAGTGCATTATCACATATACACTCTATAAGTACAATGAATAGGCCTGCATGAATATTCATTGAGCATTGTACATCACTCTGTGCAGAGGTCACTACACAATCTTGAGTTCGTGGCACTAATTGATGATATTGTAAAGGAGAAAAACACCCCACCATAGGCATTCACACTTTGGAGAAAAATCTGGGCTGTCAATTTGAGGTTTTCTATATTTTTGCAATAATAATGTTAGGATATTATCTGGTGTAAAAAAAAAATGTTCAAACTTAACTCAATGATGTAAGTTGTTCACCATAGTAAGGTTTGTCAAATCAGGCCTTCCATGTACATAGCATATATGGCACAGAAATTAATATATACTTTAAAAGTCTATGGATAGTAATCAATGGGAAAAGATATCTGTGTAGTGATGATCAAAGTCAGTTTAATAGCTAGTGAACCTTTCTGGATTTTGCCTTAAATTTGGTCTCTCAAGACTCCCCTGATCCACACCCTCACACTAGCACCTTATTTCTGATCTACTAACCTCTCCTGCTATGAGCTTTAAAATGATGATGCCTTAGCCCAAAGCCTCACATGCTCATTGCAGTAGGGCTGAACTGCAAAGGTGGTTCAGGGGCTGTTTCTGGTCCAAAGCCAAATCTAGCTACAGCTCTGCAACAGCTGTGTTTTTTTTTTTACCTTACCAACTCCTTCCAGCCCTGAGCATAAAAAGGCAAGTAAATCTTCTGGGACTACTGGCATGACTGTGCCAATGGAGCCTCCTTTCCATGGCAATAAGTGGATGAACACCAGTGCTTCTCATAGGCCTCATTCTTTTAGTCTTAAATGTTGCAAAGTGGTTGCTGTCCATACCATAAATCTAAATCATAGCCCAAAGATCCCCACAGATAGAGCTCTAAACCTAGCCTAAACAAGCGTGTTTATATATATATTTACCTGTGATTTATAAAATTTTTGTCAATTTTAACTTATAATCATGATTTGCAACTGGAAAATTGGTAAACAATTTTTAGGGACAAGAAAAGCTTTTCTCTTTCAATACTGTTTTCTAAAAATCTCTTGCTAAACAAGCTATTAAAACACATTTGCTACATTTGCTAGCATGGAAAACTGCAAACACAGCAGTGCAGTTAATATTAACAAGAACTTCTGGCAAAAAGTAATGGATATTTTAAAGTTGATTCCACACAAAAGTTACAGTTAACTAACAGTCTAACTTCTCATGTGAGATTGCTTGAAAATGTTTGTGGTTTTAAACTACTGAAATACAATAAGGAGCACACATAAAAGTCGATGTGGTGATTAAGGAGATGTTGTGGTATGGTATCAAAATTTTTCAACAATGCTACTTGTGCAGAAAGATTAGGTCTTTTACTTTCATCTTTGAAAATTTAGATTGCAATCCATTATGTTACATAGAATACATTAACAGGATTCTGGTATTATCACTCCACTAATCCTGTCACCTTGGATTCTCATTTCTGGATTTATGACCTATTTATTGAGGCATAATCAAACCCATTTCCATGAGAAACAATCTTCAGGCAGAAGTAATACTTATATTATATTTGAGAGCATCAAATTTTATTACAGAAATTATTATTGCATCTTTGCACATTCTGGGGATCAGAATGCTCTCATTTATTCTACCAAAATTAAACAAGACACAATCTTCGATCCTTTCAGCTTTCATGACACTTAAGCTCTTCTTTCACAAGATTAATTTTAAGAATAGCCCCTCACTTTGCATCTCTAGTAGGTGATGGAGAAAAGAACACAACAGATGGGTTCCTGCCAGGTGGCATCGTCTCCATGGTCCATATTTCAAATATGACAAACTGAGAGTGTGTATAGGTTACAGGTGGTCTTCAGCCTCCTAGTTGCTTTGGTAAGTTCTTCTCTCCATATTGGAGAAGAGATGATGTTTTATGGGTACACTCTTACAGTATGCCAGATGGAGAATTCCTCAGAAAAGTTATGTCTAGTAAGCCCAGGGCTGCAAACTGCCTGCTGGGAAGCCTCTCTTCCCACTGCTTCCACAAGAAACCTAACTCACCTACATCCAGTCCTTGTTAACATCTCCCTTAAACACAGCATTAGATCCTATTCTAAGTGACACAAGTAATATTTAGAATTATTCAAAATAGAAGCAATGATTGGGGCAACATTCTGTTTCAGGCTGTTGCTATTTAATTAAATCCTACCATGGGACAGCCTACACGAACAGCGGTCTTTGAAACTGTAGTATTCATTTCTCTTCTATATTAGTCCCACACATATTCTATAAATAAATAGTGTGAAAGTGTAAGATTGTACTTTGAAACTAAATGTAACTATTTGTATTTGAGGAGCTAAATTTCCTTAAGGCACAGGCCATTACGACTTCACAAGTGACTAACTCCAGATAGCAGTGTGAAATTGTGTATGAAGGATTCTATAATCAGTAGTGTATAGAAACGATCACTGAGACAGCTCGCCATGCTTGCAAGTCTAAGCTTTTTCACTAACTGGATAAGTAAAAAAACAGTAGATTACAATGCATTACAAAATGATACATCTTTGTAAAAATCCCAAGGCCCATGTAAATTCTGCTAATATGAAGGATCCTTAATGTCATATTTTTTGTCTCAAATCATAAGTTCTCCAGTTAAGTCTTGACTAAGTTTAACAAAGCTCTGAGAGAACATTACCTTGTTCTGGACAAACTCAGTCCTATTTCAACCCGGTCTTGTTAAGATTTTTGATAAATTGTAAAACTCTTCTACAAAAGATAGCCTCTTTTGTTAATGTCTGGGGGGTTTTGTGGAATTGCATGAATCCTTCTCCTTCAGCAAGTCCTCCGTTAGCATGGATGGGAGCCCATGATTAGATAGGATGTCTGGTTAGGAACAAAACTGGACTTAAAATCAACCCATAACATGAAAGTCATAGAAATAAATGAAACAACCCTATGTGAGGTGCATTCTGATAACCCTCTGAACCAACTTACACATTTACATGCAAGTGTAAGAGATATTTGTCATGATTTTTCATTTACTTTACAATACAATGATTTAGGCCTTGGAATAAAAAGCAATTTAGTGTTTACAACAACGTTACATAATCCTAGAAATACAGACCACTCCTTTTAAGGAAGTAACCTGGAGGTCTGCTTTTTCCCCCCGAGCATTTTGTACTACCTTCATCAATCTGGTGGCTGTATGAGCAGTAAACATGATACTTCCACTCAAAACAGGCAAAACATTCATAGTATGCTTCACTGAAAAATCAGGCTTAACTCTTAATCTTAGTTTAGTTTATAGCAATAAAAAGCAATGAATTCTATAAAGTATAAAGTATATGGAGAAACTACCCAAATCAGATTTTTAGTTCAAAACTTTGAGGCAGTGTTTATTAAAAATTCATATTTATATTAATTCTATGATCACAGCAATTAGTAAGACCAAAACAAGCACTAATTACCTCACTTTAGATGTCAATATCCAAAGGTAATGTCGATATTCCAAGGTGACCTTAAAATAAAACTATTAAACATATTTAAGAATTAAATACTGTGTTATTTGGCATTTTTTAAATAAATACTTGACAAGATTGTGTATGCATCTTTGATTTAAACTCACTCACTGCCCCGGTAAGAGCAAAATCAGTTGCTCTATTATCATCCCCAGGGTGTTAGAAAAATATATTGTGGACTGCCTGCCATAGTCTCTTAAGTACATAAAAAGAACAGTGCTTGCTCATCATTATAATTCTTCATGGATAAATAGGTTGTACATATTATATACTGAATTCATGCTCTTCAAAAAGCAAACTCAAATTGCAACGTTGCTCATTCAGTTAAGTGTCTGCATTAAAAAAAAAACATAAAAAACCGAAATGTCTAGTTTTGTACAGATGTATTGACAAGTTCTAAGAACAGTGAACACACAAAATGACTGAGATAAAACTGTGTGTTCAACATATTCTTTACTGCCCTCATAATAAAGAACCTTACTAGCCTGCAAACTGTCTTTATTGCTGCTTTTCCGGGTTGAGGCATTGAAAATTTACCAGTTTTAGCCATAAAACTAGACGCATTGTACAGGCTGGGCTTTTTTCTGGTTACAATTCTACCAAACTTGCCCATGAAGACAATGATTTCAGTGGGTCTATCTATAAAAGAACAGCCTGGAGAAGAGAAATCTTCTGTGGGCACTCAGATTGTTCAGATCCAATCAGTTGTTCAGAACCAATTTTTCTATAAAGCAAGCTGCTTCTGCATGGACTTTATGGGAACATTATCAAAAGTAACTAAGTTACCACAGCTTAATAACATATCACTGTTAATTGAGCCAAAATAGCTTACCATGTCCATGCCCCTACCTATCTGCAAGTGAAAAATAAAGTGTGTTTGCTCACACTTTATTTTCTTCATTAGTTTAATCCATCATCAGTGTCTAGCATGGCCGTTTCACAGTCATAGTCATGGCTATTTTGTACATGATAAATCCCATAGAACAAACTCTTGATCTAAAAATAAATAAATAAAAAAAATGAAGTGTCTGTACCTATTTAATTTCATATAAAGATTCCCAATACTTGTTTGTGTGAATTATGGGTATCTTGGGACAGTTATGTTTTTCTTATTCTCACAGGTGCTAAAGCAACTTGGCTGGGCATTCAACAACACCATCTGCTGAGGGAAGACACCTTATGAAATGTAATTAATATATAGAAGACACTTAGAAAAGGAGAATACACTAATGTAAAACTCTAACAAGAATGCAATCAGCTTTCAGGAAGGCAGCAGAATAGTGCACAGTTCTACCAACAAAATGAAAGCAACATTTTTTTGTAAAACTGGATAAAGGTTGAGAACTTGTTTGTCTTTTTTGTCCAAGTATATCATTGGCGTAATGCAAGTTATTAACTGTCCCTGCAAATGTTTTGTAATTATAAGAGATCTGCAATTTTCTCTATCATGAGAATTCATAACTAATGATGGATATTGGAATGTGCAGTAATGTTTTTGAGATATGAGTCAGTCCTATTTAACTTCACAAAATATTAGTCTTTCCTTGTTATAATGAGAGAACACCTCAGGCAGGGATCAGTGCTATGCAATATAAAAAAGTTGAGAATTGAGAATACAGGACATTGCGTACAAAACTATTAATTTGGAAGTTTGTTTAGTGGAAAACAATTGTCTAAAAAGATACACAGCTGTTGGGCAAGATGGAGAACCAGGGAAAAAAGAAGACATATTGGCCTACCATAGGTAGAAGAGCTAGTACAGCCACATTATAAAAATCAGATGATAACAACAGTCGTGGCAATTTCAGTCTTTCTTTATTGTAGTGCTAAATGATCCCATGTATTCCCATGTGTAAACTGTGTCTACTGAACCCCCACTTGATAAGTACTACAGAAATGCCAACTCAAGTGCATCTTTTATCTTTCTGTTGCTTGAGAATTGTCAGTCTGAAGGTACTTCATGAAACTGTGAGGATCCATGTCTTGAGGCATCAAAGAAGACAGAAATAAAGATGAGTTGCCCTCCCTTTCCCTTCCCTGCCTTTCCCTCCCCTTCCCTTCACAATCACAGTGAGTACTGCTTTCTGAAGACAAGGAGGCGTGGTGTCCACAGCAGAAAAAATGATGACTACCCCTTGTGTGATTATCTACTAGCTAACTTTGAGCAGCAGTAGTATCAAATTCAGTGCATACAGTAGGACCTGCTCAGATATTTGCCCAAATGGTCAGCCTACCCCACACTGCATGTGATCCCAGATATGTGCTTGTTGGCACCTAAACTAGCTGGCTTGAAGCTGCTGTAACATTTTCCACTGCAGAGCACATATCCTAAGTCAGATGAGGTTTACTGTTTCAATTGTGTTTTCTTTAT
The DNA here is from genome assembly GCA_013400055.1 of Nycticryphes semicollaris. Taxonomy (NCBI): domain Eukaryota; kingdom Metazoa; phylum Chordata; class Aves; order Charadriiformes; family Rostratulidae; genus Nycticryphes; species Nycticryphes semicollaris. The sequence continues at coordinate 43,140 of VXBJ01002873.1, read as the reverse complement.
GTTTGTAACAGCAGTCTATCTAAGATTTTGTTAAGAAGCTTATCAACATGGAGGAGAAGGAGGAATGCATCGTGCCAGACACAGATGAAAGGCAGTCGAATTCTCCCTGATTTTGGGAAGGCTGGTCTTTGCCAAACCAATGAAGCCATCACACATGCAAAATGTCAGCTGTGAAAGGAGCCAATTACAATTATTTGGTGCTGCTCTTCAGATGCTCTACTAATAGACTAATGACAAGAAGAAATTCTGAGTAAGCTGGACATTTGCCTAAAAGGAGTTACCACGGTAGCTGATGCAAGATCTCTACCCTCCAGGCCCCTACTCAAATGCAGTGGTGGTCAGTAAATGCAACTAAGGATTCACCCACGCAGAATAACTAACCAGTGAAGACAAATCTGTCTTGTTTTCTGGAGAGATTAATTCTCAGGTAGTAAAATGCTATTCAAAATTAGATTCTGTGTAAACCCATGGTCATCTCTTCTGTGAAGTGAGAATAATTGACATGCACGACACAACAGCACTGCCACCTTTAGTGGAACAACTTAGTATCAACTGTAGTAGAAAGATACTAAAGTGGTACTGTATGTTTATTTAGAGTTCAGTTCAGCTACATGCACTTGAATAGGTTCACTATGTTTAATTATTTTGCTAAATCAGAATGTGATGAATTATTTTTTGAAAAGATTAATTATCTCCTTAAATTATTTTTCAGTGGCATAAGGGCAATTAAGAAGATGAAAGACAGTATTACACATAGATTGCTCTTCATATGACAATCCAGTAAAAAAAAATCAAAGCACTAATGTGTTTAAGAAACATCATTGTTATTTTCATATGCATTCAAGCAAGCCATTTTCAAAATGACAGTTTTAAAATTGAAAATGCTAATGAACCATGTCTTTTAATAATTCATAACTAGCATGTTTTTAGATTTCATTGTTGATGGAAGGCAAATTAAAAGCATCATACATTTTTAGCTGCAGGGTTTTTTAATTAAAAGGTTAACAGTAATTTCTGTAGTTTTTTTAAACTGTAAAACTACAAAGAAAGAAACAGAAACATAAACACAATCCCATGTTTGACATTTATTTGAAAGACAGAATACAAAGCAGTATTAAAAACACTGCCTGATTATACAGCAGTAAAAAAACTTTTAATCAAACACTGTTCTATATCTCTCCAAAGCAAGAAGAGTAAAAAAAAGAACATTCCTCAAGAAGAGTAAAAAAAAAACCACAGTTCTTGTTCATCTTCCTTATCTTTCATGCCATTCATTAATTTCAGTTAACAGAAAAAAACTAAAGTAAAACAAAATCCTCCTCTGCCCCCCTTCTATTCTGTTTACAAACTTTTTTTTTTTTTTCTGCACAAATTTTCCTTTTTTTTTTTTTTTAACCTTTTATTAGATCAATGTACTGAAAGTAATTGCTTTGGAACTTCTGAGTTAACATCAACAGATAGCAACTCTTGCTGGAATAATAGATAACAAACCAAAAGGAGGTATCTGAGACACGCAAAGCTCACACTGTTACCTTTGGCTCCTAGTTGAACAACAGCAGGAGTAGCTTCCACTCTATTTATTTTTCAATGAATCAAACTTTATGAGCACATTGAAAGCATCTTACAACTGGTACCTGTTTAGGTTCAGCCCTTGATCCCAAAATCCACAGCCAAATATATTTTGAGAAGGAGCCCCAGGACAATTTAGAGGCAGCTGGAGGTGCCAACAGGCCACAATCTGCTGCCAAACCACAGCACAGCAGGTGCTCATCATGAAGCCACCAATGCCACCATGCGGTACTCAGGTGAGATCAGTTCAGTGGACTCAGAGGAAAGCACAGATGGCTGCTACTCATGAGTGTGCATGCAAACAAGCACTCAACAAGACACCTGTGTATCATGGTACAAAGTGTAGCCTTTGCCCCAATATACTATCTCGTTTTCTGCTTTTTGGAAGGAGTAAGAAAAGTCTGAAAATGGGGACTGTAATGTAGACCTACCTGCCATGCAGTAATGGTGCCTGGGAGCATGGATTTGTGGTTGAGAGCATTGCGAGGTGCACAGCAGTGTCAGTGTCAAAGGCGAATCCCAATTGCACAGTTCTCTAAATATGCTGACTGTAGTGGAGACTCTGATAATTTACACCTTTTTGAGAAAATTTTTAAAGTCTAGGAAACATGTAGTCTGACCCAGCATGGAATTACATGCAAACCAGCACATGAAGTGTTAAGCTTTTTCTTCCTTCCTTTCTGTCGTAAAGTCTCTAGTGCTCAGCTGGGCTCCAAACGCTCCAGCACTCAGTTTCTCCAGAAAAAAGAATGATGACTGGACCAACTCAGAGGGCATTTCTGACTTTGTTCACCACCAAAAGATCACCAAATATTTAAGAAATTTTCCACCAGCTTCAAAGATTATTGGATCATGCCCTTACACTGATTTTTAAAATGTTATTGTAAGTTCACTGACATCAGCTGGACAAAGCGTATGCATGAGGGAAAAGCAAGCATAAATTCTCTATATTCTGGCAAAACTGGAGGAAGAACTTCTTCCTCCATGTGCAACTTCTTTCCCAGTGTGCACTTCAAGTGCACATTGAAAACTAATAAAGACTTTGGACCAACATGAAAGTGATTCTGTTTGAACTTCTGAGCTGAGATTAGGTTTTATGACCCTTTATAGAAGGAAATAAAAAAACAAACAACAGTTTTCTGGGGGCTTTGGGGGTTTTTTTCTTTGTTTTGTTTTGGTTTTAATTCACTAATGAACAGAATATTGTGGTTGTTATCTTTGAGAGGCTTACATCTACATTCCAGTGCTGAGTACAAGGGGATGATCACTTCCTGAGTCCTACTCACCACACTGTTCCTGATACAGGCCAAGATGCTGTGGGCCTTGTTGGATACCTGAGCACACTGCTGGCTCATGTTCAGTCAACAGTCAACCAACACCCTCAGATGCTTTTCTGCTGGGCAGTTCTCCAGTCACTCTTCCCCTAGCTTGTTTTGCTGCATGGGGTTGTTGTGACCCGAGTGCAGGACCTGGCCCTTGCCCTTGTTGAACCTCGCCCCATTGGCCTTGGCTCATTGATCCAGCTTGTTCAGATCCTTCTGCAAAGCCTTTCTACCCTCAAGCGGGTCAACACTCTCAACTAACTTGGCGTCGTCTGCAATCTTACTGAGGGTGNGCCTGGCTCTCCATCCTTTTTTTAACCCAGCAGAGAGTACTCCCACCCAAGCCATGGGCAGCCAATTTCTTCAGGAGGATACTGTGTTAGACTGTGTGAAAGGCCTTACTAAAGTCCAGGTAAACAACATCCACAGCCTTTCCCTCATCCACCAAGCGGGTCACTTTGTCATAGAAGGAGATCAAGTTTGTCAAGCAGGATCTACCTCTCATGAACCCCTGCTGGTTGGGTCTGATTGCCTGGGTGTCCTTCATGGGTCACATAATAGCAGACAGGGTGATCTCTGTGTAGATGTGTGTAGATCTCTGGCGCAGTCATTTCTGTTTGGCTATACTGAACCTGTTTGAAATTTGGAGACAGTGGAGTATTTTCATATTCAGAATGAGAGAGCCATATAAGCAAGCAAGCTTCGGGGACGAACTGTATTACAGGAAGGCAAAAGTAGACAGGAGAAGGACATTTGCCTGATCTAATCACATGGTATACAAGAAGCAGATTGAATGGAAGTGTGGAGAGGAATGGCTTGGCAAGATGAATAAAAAATAAAGCAAGTTGTGTAAGGCAGTCATACATCTTTTGCTTAATCATTCTATGATTGGAATAATCTGAAAGCTTTCCAAAGGAGGGGGAGCAGGGAAGAAAGGACAAATAGAGGAACAGGACCATATTTGAGAAAATAAGGCCACACTTCAAAGTAAAGACAAAAGATATCTGCAGATGGATGGAGAAAAGATGCTTTGTAATGTATAGCTGGACAGCATCATGAATATTGATGATCTGGACCAAAAATGTTATGGAATTGAGCTGTACAGAAGAGACTATGTTAAGCTAAAGAGTAGATGCAGGTAGTAGACGCAACTAGATGGGACTACTGTATGCAAGTAATGGGACAAAGGCTGGGGGAGGCAACAGCTACGCCTCTGTAGTCACCAGGAGGTTAACCACAGCATAAACCTTATCAACCTGCTGCAACTTCAGCTCAGGCACTCTGAGGAGACAGTGGTACGGAGGCAGTATGTGAAAAAAAGACACTATGTTTATCAGTGGCTGCAAAATGTGTGCTTCCAGGGTAGCTGCTTTGCACCCATATTTAAAACTTCTGCAGAAAACTGTACAGTAAGCTGTACAGAAAACAAATCCATACTTGTCACATTTAAAGGAGGCTTTTTTGACTTGTTACATCTTGGCTTTTATTTTCAACTTAAAACCCCCCATAAATATATATATACACACATTTGTATAAATTTGAGCAAATTATTACAATTATAAAGCAGATAAGAAAATGACATGTCACTGTATCCCTTTGCATATGAAAAGAAATAGTTTAAGCTTCACCGAAACAGAAGTTATGTACGTATAAAAGAATATTTTGACAGCAGCAAAGAATGAATGAAAAGGTATAGTTTCATATTTAAACCTGCACATACGAATGGGATTTCACTAAGCTGATCTGATGATAGCGAGGATTATGTTTCAGTAGGTATCTGAAACACTTGTAACCTCTAGGGACAGAATCATTCTGGAATTCAGTTAAGAATAAATATTTATCCTAGTGTTCACCTTTTATCTTTTGCATGAACTCAGTTTCTGTAATAAATGTCTCTTAACTGTAGTTCTTTATTAACCTTGCACTACGTTAACTTAATTCATATGATTTGTAATCTTTATTTCCATTGACAATTTGTGGAACTAATCCAGGTTTTCTCTGTGTTAAGTTATCTTTGAATTTGGTACAGCCTCAAAGCAGAGCAACAAAAATGGATTGTAAAAGTCTTTAGCCCGTGCACTCAAATAATACTTAGTCTGTTCATGGAAATGTTATTATCACATGAAGTTAATAGCAAGGAAAGCTATCACAAATCATAGTAATGAAAAAAATATTAATTTGTAATAAATGGTGATTCAGAGTGTCCATTAACAGATATATTATAATTAGAGGACAACAACCTTTTTTTAAAGAAAAATCTGATTTATCATGCAATGGTTTGGATTGTAAACCAGATACTTTCTTGTATGCTTTCTCTGGCATAATATTCATCATATATGAGTTTTATTTTCACTTGGCCTGCATTATAGTCTCGTTGCCAGAAATCGATTCTGATTTTCTGAAGTTTGAATGTTTCCCTATCTGAATTGGGATTAAGATAAGTTTTCAGACTTTTTGCTTTCTGCCTTCATTGTCTCTAAACTCCATATTGAAATGTATTTACAAGGCTTTTTGAATGAGTTGTCCTTGGAAAAAAAAGTCTTTTCAGGCTTCAATTTTGTCATTGTTTGAAGCCACATGTGAAGAGGTGACTCTCCATGCAGAAGGGTACAGTGTGTAGAACCCATATATGTGTTTCCATAACGATTTTCTTCAGCAAAATATTTAGCAGCTCCACAAGCAATATTCACCGGCAAGTCTTTTCACAGTCCACATCAGTTTGTAGGAGAAGTATTTGGTGTTGTAAGACTCTTATTCTTCTGACTCCTTCATTCATCCAAAAACCTTGAACCTTCTAGAAGCAATCAGAATTTGGATGTTTTTCTATCTTAGCCATAGTCGATGTGTCTTAGAAAGGCAAATATGTTGCACTGCATGTAGATGCCCTTTCTAGTTTCTCAGAAAAGAAAAAAAAGCCAAAGCACAGCTATAAGCATGGGTGCAGCATGGGGTCAGACCTATCCTGTGTTGTTTGTGTAAACCTGAAGAACAGCATGGAATTCAGAGCTAAAATTTCTCTGGTGATAATTACTTGCAGGGAAGCATCTAAGGAGAAGAGTAACAAATTGAAGACCTAAAAGAGTGTTGAAACATCTGCCCGAAAGCAACTGGGTATATGTTTTCCAGATAAGGCCTAGTCTGAATTACCATGGACTGTTCCACACGATATAGGAAGCTAATGAAAATGAAAGCCTTGGCTGATTTGCTGAAAAAGCCATCACATCGTCTTCATGGATTTATGAATAAATGAAAATGAAAAAGGGTTACAGTGAGAGGTGAGTATATAAAGGTAAAAGTAAATACATAGAATCACTGTCTCATATGTTAGATCATTGCTTATCATCAGAGATGTTGGCTTAGAAGTCAGATAGCTTGTTCAGGATGTGTAGCATCAGCATGGTGGAAACAAGCCAGAACCACAGGCTTGAATTATGGCTGAAGGAAACTGGGTGTGGGCTAGTCTATAGACTTAGGTAACAGTTTTGTGGATTGCCATAATAAAAATGTAAATCAGGGAGCAATTAATAACTACAAAAAAGGTGGGAGTTATTTTGGTACAGCATTCAAAGTAGTGCCCTTGAACACTTCTTTTCAGAGTCACAGACTGAAATTGCATTTGACAGCTGCTGCTAGCCTGGAAAGAGATCGCTACTGAAAGTACCAGTGTAAAGCATCTAGCAAACTCGAACTGTGGAATGCTGCATCTGTGGAAATTTCATCAGGTATTTTTAAAATTTCAAAATAAAATCTCAAAATACATTCATGTTTTAATTCTGCCTTCTTAAACCAACCTTTTAAAAGGTGTGTGAAAATAAAGATCCTTATCAAAATTCAGCGAATCCCTGTCATTGATGTAGGACTGATCAAACTTGGAAGCATTGATTCTGGAGGTCAATCTGTGAAGAAGAAACCAGACCAGACATGTCAATGTGGTCTGTATGAAGTAGACTCATAGGCCAGACTGCATTTATTGTACAAGCATTGACTGGCGTATGCATGCTGGAATAGGTGGAATGACACCGTCGCTTGCAGAAGGATAGCTAGGTTTTTATATTCACACAGACTGTCTACCAGGACCTGTGCAGCACTGCTTGGTCTGTTTGAGTGACCTGCTGTGCATTCCCAGCTGCCTGTACCTGCACAAGAATCATTGCTCTTAAGCTACTGGGAGAGCTGTGGCAGTCAGACAAGGCATGAAAGCAAATTATTATGGCCAGCTATATGGGTTCTACAGTTTTATTCCTGTTAATGTGACATAGGATATTTTTACCTGGCAGCCGTGGGCTTTAAATGTACGTGTAAGATGAGCCCCTCTTACAGTTAACATTTTCGCCACCCTGGCTGGGTCCATTTAATAGCTTTCATTTCTATACATACATTCAATCCATAATGCTCCTGAGAGCTCAAGATAATACCTGATAGGTACACCCCTCCTTAATCCTTGAAAGGTTACAGACCTTTCATAAAAGACATATAAATGCCTTTGATTAGCTTATTTGAGGAAACACGCAGGTTTCTTGTACCTCTCTGCGGGGGAGAGAGCTGAGGAAGCAACAGAAGAAACTCTTGAAGACATTTGCTTTGTGAGTTGTGGCGCTCTGGAGGCAAGTCTGGTTTTGCTTCCAGGGTCCATGTCTCTTCCTCCTAGGTGTCTAAAGGATCACCAACACTCAGTGCAGCTGCAATGCACAGCATGGTTTTCCCAAACTACAGAAACAAAGCTTTTGCTGCAATTCAAGCCAAAGAAAAACAAAACTAAACATGGAAGAGAACCAAGAGAAATCAGCTTTTTGACATGAGTTGTTCATTCAACCTTTTACAGTACTTGCGTACAGTTTGACATACAAATTCTCAGGTATTAACTGCAGGTTACTTAGCCTTAGAGCATTCTGTAGACTTCCCACAGAACAGCTAACTTATGCTAAATCATTGGCCTGGAAAATTTCTTGTGTATCCATTTCCAAATAGAAGGTTGTGTGTAAATACATAAGCATATTCTTCCCCCCGTTCTCCAGAGTGTAAAATTAACTACTCTTAATTTTCTTACTTACTGACTTATGTACCATTTCTCCAATTCTGTGACTGCCTTGTTGATGTTCTGCAGCTTACCCCTGAGATTTACTATTAGTTATATCCTGCAGGTAAATGGAAGTGTCATTATGGGTCCTTGAAAGGTGATTCTTTATTGTCTTGAATTGACAAAGATTTCTTGTTCTTATAACCTCAAAATCACTGTTGTTAGGGTACCATGTCGTGCAGGCTACTATGCTGACAAAGGTCACTACTTATGATTTAGATATGAAATACTGAGGGATAGCATTTATCTGGTATTGATAGGAAGGCACTGTTCTTAAGGAGTGTTTTCATCCTGATTGGGGTGCTAAGCCTAGAGACTGAAACAATAAAATCCTCTGGAACAGAAAAGCTTTTGGAGCATAGGTCCCTTCCAATCCCTGATAGTCTGTGATTCTGTGATCTTAGATAATTGTTGGACAATTGTTAGTATAGGAATTGAAATGTTAATTCAGTTTATTCCATTAACCTGAAGTTCACTTTGGAGTTCACATGTTGCAAATTCTATAACGCCATGCAATGCTTGTCACATTGCTCAATCAGAGGTCGATCCATCCTCCTTGCCCCAAAAGCTGAGAGAAAACAGGTTTAACGAGGCATCTCACAAGCAATCTGATCTCAGGTCAGTGGTGCCTTGTGGATAGCTCTCTCTATTCCTATCAAAGGACACATCAAAATGGATCACTGTTCTCTGATGTCTTAGCACTTCCTTTTTGTGCTTGCATGTTTCTGTACATCACAGAAATAGGTAGAGATCAAGAATCATGGAAGGTTTAAAGAGGGACAGAATATTTCCACTGCTAGAAAGGCTACCCAGACTTAGGGTAGTCTTAAGTTTAAAACAAAAATAAACCTCGTGGTTCACAACACATTATGTAAGTTAGAAAGATAAATTGGAAACATGAGGCTGAGTAAACATGCAGATTCTCTCACATCTAAATATAGAATTTCACACCTTCTCTCTTAGACCATCTAGCTTTGGCATCTTTTGGGGGCAGAACACTGAACAGATGCAATGCTGCCTGGTTAGAGATGTGTTAACATGGTGAGGGAGCAGAAAAAGAACTTAATTTCCAAAATTTGGTAATGAGTTCATCTGTGAGCCAAATCAAGGTATTCTGTGGTTTAAGATGGGACTTAAAATAAGCATGCTGATTTTAAAAATTGAAATCTAGGGAAAAATCCTAGGTTTTATTTGATTTCATTTCATTTCAATTTTTTGTCTGTCTCTGTCATTTGTTTATTTTGTTACAGGATTCTGAATCCTTTGCTTACTATTGAGTTCTCCATGTTTGCAGACTGATGTGTACCCATACTGACCCAGAAATGCTGGCAGAAATCTGTATTGCCTCAGGCTTTTTAGCTTAGTGCTGTTTCTCTCCGTGTTCTTACATGTGTCTGCCATTCACATGTTTCAAGATTTGCACCTTGCAGTCCAGGATGATGTGAAAAGCAAACTTCAAATATGCGTTTCTAAGGCGGAGTTTATTCTTGTCTCACACTCACTGTCAGAAAATAACAAGTCACTTCCTAGTTTGCTTACAGCCAGTAGTGTAACCAAGACAAAGGAGCTATTTTTAATACTTCAAGAAAAGTATTTCACAACAAAATAAAATCACTTATGGTTAAATTGCTACTTGAAAAGTTTATGGAGATCTCTTTGCTGGCATCTGTTTCATTAGAACCTTAAGCAACCATTCAAAACCACCCACATTTTTTTACAAAAGTCTGGTTTAGTAGCAAGTCTTCTCATAAATTGTGATTAAAATTCCTCTCTGGTCTCTATATTATACGCACAATTTTGTAGAATGCACCCACGTACAGCATTTCTTAGAAATAAGAGCTCATGGATGGGACACAGTTGCCATAGCAACACTTTTGTATTCTGAAATGCTATCATACTATGTTTTTTGCATCTTAAGCTTTTGTAGACTACAAATGTCATCTTCCCTCATTCAAACTGTCAGTTCATCTCTCAAGATTAGTTCAGGATTACTTTCATTTTTGTGATGGAATCCCCTAGCATTAAATTATGGGCTGCTCTACTGCTATTGTAACTCAAACAATAGTTGTAAGTGTCAGGTGTTGAGAAGCTGGCTTCAGCTTCAATGTAAAATCATTTGCCTTCAAATATTGGTATTCTCTGCTGATACTGATAAGGGTTCCGAAACATCTCTCCTGATTCTGAAAGAGACTCCCAAATAAGCAGATCTCTGAACTTTCATATCCCAGCACATCTATAAAGTATGAAGAGTGAAGGGGAGTCTTGAGAGATTTTAAAGTGTTTTAGGAGGTTGCTATTTTAATCTTCACTTACTAATCTGCTTTACCAATGTAACTCTGTTGAGTTACTGTGTTGAAGGAATTAAAGTCTTTTCGGCAGCTGTAATAAGCATTGATTCTATGGTAAGTTGCCTTTCTGTGCTTCCTCTGCAGCAGTAGTAGTGAAGCCTCCAGCCAATACCACAGTCTGCATTAACATTCACTAGAAGCAAATCATCAGACACTGTGAGTGCAGAAATGAAACACACGAGGGATAGCTGGGTAAAAGAATATTAACAGAATGATTAAACAGTAGTGTGGATTAAGTCTGTGCTCTGTCATAGGCATTTTTTCATGACTGTTCTGCCTGAGGTCTACCAACTCCATGACCTTTTCTACTGGAACTTCATGTTCTCCTGACTCTGACTTCTTCACCCATTAGAGGCAGACCTGGAAATTACCAAAGGAATAAGAATTGTGATCTTGGGCTGCATATGTTTGGGGGTGGGGTGGCAGGGAATGACATACTGACTGGGACTGTAGGCATGGCATTGTATCTCCGAGGTCAATGAATATAAAAGCTGGGAGCTTGTGTTTTCTTCCAGACTTCTAACCTTGTGGTACCAGAGAGGATGATCCATATGACAGGATCAGACTGCCAACCATGAGAATGATGGGAAGAGCTCAGGATATAACTGGTCATCTAGCAGGAAGAATATACAGGACAGATACTTAGAAATCATGTACAAATCTAGCTTCTGCTCATGTAAGGTGATATGGGAAGCTGTCCGCAGCTGCAGGTCCAGAGAATGGCATGCACAATGTGTTCCAGCCACCTTAAGGTTGATTCTGAACTCAAGCTTGCAAATCTTTAAGGTTATCGCATTATTAACTTGTGGGTATATACACTCACATTATTGTAACTGCAGGTAATTCACATGTTGGTCCAGTTCTGTCCCATATCAATTTGTCCCTCTTCATACTACCTGACATATCCTGCAGGCCTGAGCAGTGCTTCCTCAGGAGTAGGAGGCCTGGCATTTGTAAGCTTGGCAAGGAATTTTTTGGTTCATTGGTTTCTTGGCTTACATCTGTCAGTCCATTCAAGAACTTTTCCTTTATCCAGTCAAATTCGATAGCAGAGTGCTCTTCCTCTCAAAATCTCAACTTCCCCAACTCCAGAGAGCTGGTGTTATTCAGCCTGGAGAAAATAAGGATCCAGGGAGAACTTACTGTGGTTTTCCAATTTTTAAATGGAATTTACAGGTAGGGTGGGGAAAAACTTTTTAGTAGGGCCTCTTGCAATAGGACAAGGAATAATAGTTTTAAACTAAAAGAGGGTAGATTTAGATTTGATATAAGGATGACATTTTTTACAATAAGGGTAGTGAAACACTGGAACGGGTTTCCCAGAGAAGTGAGAGATACCCATCCCTGGAAACATTAAAGGTCACGTCGGATGGGACTCTGAGCAACCTGATGTCCCTGATCATTGCAGGACATTCGGATTAGATCACCTTTAAAGGTCCATCCCAATCCAAACTATTCTATACAGCTATACAGGCATTTGATTTTCACATGCCAGTGGCTTGCTGAAAGCTGCTGAAAGCAGTTCTTCTGAACTGCTGTCCAATTGAGGTCTTTCGATTTCTCTCCCACAGAATACAAGCACTATTAATCTGGAGTACACCTGTCATATCCCTAGACTTTGTATCATCTACCCATATTTTTAAATTGTATTCTTTCCATTATTAATACTGCTCTGAAAGTCTAAGCCACACTACCTAAAATAACAACAACAACAACAAAAAAAAAGTATATTATGTTCTTTAAAATTACATTTAGGATTAAATGCAGATTTTAATCTTAAAGATCATTAGGGAAAGTGGGCAATACTAGATAAATTACATATGCAATACCAGGCATTAGATTTTTGATAAATACTGGAGACAAATTTCCTCTCTTTCTCTCTTCCTTAAATTCTGGTATCTTCACTGAGAAAAAAAAAAAAAAAAGACAAACAAACGTGCTCCATCAGTACTTTTTCATTTCCAAGGTCTGGCTCTTGGATGGGTTTACATGCAAAAGGGTCAGCAGTGTCCAGAAATGGACATCTCACGCTCCGGTCCTCCATCAACAGAAGGCCTTTCCCCAGGGCTTTGGGAATATCTCTTCTTTTAATGGTTGAAGAGACACTACATTTGGGGATGAGGTGCGTGTGTGAGAAAATTGGAGTGAACACTTAATGTCCTCAAAGCATTGTTTTCTTTTGAAAGTTATTTCACTTGCTGAGATTAAAAGCAACGAAAGTTATTTTTGCTTATGCAGTCTTTGGATCATTTTCTACTTTTAAAACAATAACAGTGTCTTACGTCGGTACTACTGCAAGTGGGAGGACTTGCAAGAACAGGGTTATGCTGTTGTCCCATGTATATGTCAGCAGAAGTTAACCATGCTGCTGTTATAGAAATTCAGGGCAGTGATGAAAGTCTGAAAAAAATTACTCTTATTTTACGGGGCATTTGATCTTGAAAAAAATCTCACAAATAAGGCACCTGTAAATAGCAGATTTGAGGACCTGGATTGCTATCTATTTATTTGAAATGTTGATAGTTTTTTAGTGGTCCTCTGTTGTGATCTCCCATTGCTTGAGAGAATTGCCACTGAACTCTGCAGTGTAGTTTGTGGATACAAACCAATCCTAAACAACTTTGTGTTAAACAGACATTCTTTCAGTCAGAAGTGGTGTCCCCCAGTGTTCATTACTGTGGCTGGTTCTCTTTAATATCTATATCAGTGATCTGGACGAGGGGATCGAGTGCACCCTCAGTAAGTTTGCAGATGATGCCAAGTTAGATGGACCTGCCAACCTGTTGATGGTAGAAAGGTGTTGCAGAGGGATCTGGACAGGCTGGATTGATGGGCCGAGGCCAGTGGTATGAGGTTCAGCAAGGCCAAGTGGTGCATCCTGCACTTGGATCACACTAACCCCCATGTAGCCATACATGCTTTGGGAAGAGTAGCAGGAAATCTGCCTGGCAGCAAAGGACCTGAGAGTGTTGGTCAAATACAAGCTAGCAGTGTGCCCAGCTGGTCAAGATGACCAACAGCATCCTGGCTTGTATCAGGAACAGCGTGATAAGTAAGACAAGGGAAGTGATCATCCCCCTGAACTCGACATTGGTGAGGCCTCACCTTGAGTACTATGTCCAGTTTTGGGCCCCTCACTACAAGAAAGACGTTGAGGTGCAGAAGTGCTGATGAGGGGTCTGGAGCACAAGTCTTCTGAGGAGTGGCTGAGGGAGCTGGGGTTGTTTAATCTGGAGAAAAGGAGGCTGAGGGGAGACCTTATTACTCTCTACAACTATGTAAAGAGCGGTTGTAGAGAGGCAGGGGTCAGTCTCTTGTCCCAAGTAGCAAGTGACAGAACAAGAGGAAGTGGCGTCAAATTACACCAGGGAAGGTTTCAATTAGATATTAGGAAAAATGTTTACGCTGAAAGGGTTATCAAGCACTGGAACAGGCTGCCCAGGGAAGTGGTAGAACTGTCATCCCCAGAGCTATTTAAAAGACGGGTAGATGTGGCACTTAGGGATGTGGTTCAATGATGTTTTTTGTTGGTGGTTGGACTAGATGATCCGAAAGGTCCCTTCCAATCCAGACAATTCTATGATTCTGTGATCCACATGCAGAGAGAACCAACCAAAACCCTTCAGAACTCTGCATTTGTCTGGAATACTCCCTTATAAAATGTTACAACCATTTTTCTGACATCAAACAAAACAGAAGCTGAAAGCATTTCTAATTCAAAAGAGGGAAAGAATCCAATATGTCTTTGGCTGTACACCTAAAAGATCATACACTTTTTTGCAAGAATCAGATGTGATTTAACTGAGGAATTCCAGTGTATCAGGTGTGTAGCAAAAATTTAGCATCTCACCTTTTTCTGAAAGCAAGCAAACAGATCTTTTCTACATTATTTTACTATCCATATGGAGAAAATGTAAAGATATTAAGCAATGTAAAATTCTCTGCAATAACATATTATGATTAATACATTTCACCTCCAGCAAAACTAGGAAAATGTATTCATCTCTGTATATTGAAAGATATTAAATGTAAAACTGAATGATTTACACTTGTAAACGAGTCTTTAATTTATTCCCTGGGTTTCATCATACAGAATGACTCAGAAGGACTGTGAGAACATTTCTTGACTATGGTGAGATATGTAAACATGTATTTTCCTTTGTTAAAAATTAATAATATTTTTTTTTAAAAAAGATCACCTAAGACAGGGCTACTTACTTAAACTCATCTGATTTTCTAATGTATGATTCATGGATATACAAATCAAAGGTAGTAAGATGAATGTGGAAAATCTTCAAAATAGTCTATATATAGGTTCTTTTGAGTTTATTGATTTAGCTGAGGAATACCTCCATTAACACTTCCATAATTCCAAGAGAATATGACATTAACTACAATATAACTGTGATATACAGAAAGCAGTGGAAGAATCTGTCATTCAATAAAACAGGAAACTGAACATGATGATGAAAAATGTCATGTCTTCTTACTGTCCACAGAGAGAATTTGTGGTTAACTGAAAAATTAATGCAAGTCCTTGTAGCAAAGCAAAGCAAAGTTATAGTTTATACAATAATTGCGATAAATTTGATCAAAGAGATGTGCATAAAGATACGGCAGGATATAATTGTACTCTAGTGACACACGCATGCTCTGCCAGACAAACTTACTAGTAAAGAGATTTGGACCTATGTAAATAAGCAATACAAAATCAGGGTAGAGGAGGAAAGAATGAAGTGATTTGTCTGGATTCACAAATGATTATATATATTTTTATTGTCAGTTATTTTTAATTACAAGCTTTAAACTTTTCTGATTTGTCATCTGAGTTTACTTCATAGTTTCAACTTTTCTGCCAACATTAATGTCCAGAACTTATATTTTTAAACAACAGTGGATAGTCTGGCTATTGCAAAGTAATGCTACCACTTTAAGAAATCATTCTTGCTATATTGTGAAAGACCTGTTAAGAATATATGAGTGGCAATCTTACAGTTATGATTTGACAATTCAGTTAGGTAGCAGGGATTGTATGCTGGAGAGGTTCCTGGAAACTTGCAGTAAAAGAAAATTAAGTAGGGTTAAATTAATATTCTTTTCAAGAAATCCTTAGACCTTCTCATCACTGAAGTCTTTACAAAGACTTCAAACAAAAGAAATGTTTTTCATATTACTTCATAAATATATATAACATAAACCAAAATGAAGGTATTCAGGAAATACATTCAATAGCCTTCTGACAATAGAGCACAGACATTTATCTGGATGTATCAATGGCCAGAACAGACATATCAATGGCCAGTAATTGTTATCTAAGCCATTCAAAGTGCAAAAAACTGTAGCTCTTTGCTAAAAAGTGCAAAACTTAAAGTGCTTAATCATAGCTTGTCTAAAACATAGCTTGTCTATACACATTTTTGTTGATGAACTATGGCTCTATAACAGGGAACTGATTCCCCCAAAATCAATCGGTAAAAACCCACTGGCAGCAGATTTCTGTAATCAACAGATATATGCCTAGCTCTACAGCCCAAAATTTAATTAAGAATTGCTATTTTATACTAAGTATCTAATACAGAATTACCAAAAATGTAAGCAATCAAATCCATGTGCTATCTTTCCAGAAGTTAAAACCAGCAATTGTCCCAAGTAGGAAAAAAATCTTTATACTTTCCATCAGAATCAGTGTGTATAAACTTGTTGGAAAATACTTTAAAGATTATTTTATATAACTATTGGACAATTCAGTGAAAGCACACATCAGTGATTCTTTTAATATAATGATTATTTCTTCACTTTTTCAAGCTTTATTTTGTACCTGTTTGTTTATATCGGATGTGAGGTTGCGCTGAATATTTGAAAGCAAGGAAAATACAAAAATATTTAAGGGGAGCATTCCAGAAGGGGAATACAGAAAAATTGCTGGACACATGACAAAGAAAAAGAAATGCAAAGACAATATCTGGCCTATTGTAAAAAACAGAGAGTTAGAACTACACACACTGTATGTTAGTACCGTATTAGAAAGGAAACCACAAGTATGAAATATATAGCACAGCCTAAGAACTGCAAACTAAATCCTTGGTTTTTTCCCATATGGCATGTTTGAGGTCACTAGCTGAAATCCTAGTTGATAACTCTAAAGGCTTATTGCATAACAGGAACTGATTTGTTGATGAAAGCCAAGGAAAGATTAAGCAGATATTTTCAGGGTCAACTCATTTCACATCCATTCAGATTTGTTGTAATTTCAAATACTTTCTTTGCAGACCTGCAGCAGAAAGCTATTGCTAAGCTTTAAATATGGTAAGAGATTAGACAAACCAGTATCCTGTTGCTGTTGCTACATCTAGGTTTCACAATAGCTGTATTTCACAGTTTTTTCTTAAATTCAAGGGTGACCTCATTGCTTTTGCCTAGAAATTTCTATTTGTGAAAATAAGAAATTACGTAACTCAATTCTCTATCTACAATGACTGTAAAGAGCAAGGATCAAAAATGTTATCACTTTTTTTTATTGTGTAATGTACAGCTCAACCCTCAGTGCAAAAGGGCCTTAATATAAAAATTCTTGTATAGCAAATGAATTCTATAAAATGAAAGATGGGGCATAGGAACATATGTCAGTATTAAATTTGTAAAGCTTTAATGTTTTCACATAGTTGGTAGGTGTCTCTCCCACACATAGTCTTTTGGAAGATTAGAAATTGTCCAAGATAATTAATCTAGAAAGCAAAATTAATGTCTGTGGATGGAAATAGAATATTTCTTTTAATGAACTCTTCCACTTTTCAATAAAGAAATATGCCTATAGCTCTTCCGGGGATATATTTCAATGCTTTCATTTTATTACTTCCTTTTGCACAAAACAAGGCAGTTCACCAGCATTAGGGTTTTCATCTCTGCCTTAGTGATGTGGAAACACCACTAGAGGTACCTGAAGTGCAGATATTTTTCAGGGAGTACAGTGCATTTAGGGACTTAAGGCAGGAGCTGAATGCAGAAAATTTTACATTTTACAAATTAGTTCGGTCTTATGACATCCCTACAGAAGGTGATATGAAAGGGCAATTATAATCTACTTTTACTGGTGTCCCGGTTTAGGCTGGGTTGGCCAACAAGACAACTGATGCCAACACCTAGCTCCAAGGAGAGGAAGAAGAGAAATAAAAGAGTCGTGAATTATAAAAAAAACTAAACTAAAGAAATATGAATAATAAAATAAAAAAGGAAATAATTAAATAGATGCAATGTATGCAAAACCTTATCAGCTTCCCAGGAAGATGTCACTGGCAGGCACTGGGAAAGTTCCAGACTGGACTCAGTGACAAATGGAAACTGGATTCCAGAACTCGCTGATGCAGATTGAAGGGAGACAAACTGACAGAAAATGGTATCCAGGAAAAAATGGTATCCACATGGAAGAAGACCATAGCAGCCATGAGCACCCACCAGTTCTGATGCATCTTCCCAGACGGAGCTCTCCTTGGAACACCCTGCCACCCAGACACTGGGCTTTTATGCTGATGTCAAATGGCAGCGTTGAGCATGCCTGTGGGAGGTGTGGCCAAGTAGAGGAGAACCTCTGCTTAGTGATGGAGCTCAGGAAGGAGGTAAGCAGGTAGGGGGCCATGAGGGAATGTAAGAGACAGACAGATGCTTGGAGTTGCACCCTGCCTCCCATTTAAAATCCAGCAGACAGACAGAGCCCCTGCTATGGAGAACGTTCTGTCCTCTCTCTGCCCAACTGAATGCGGTAACTTGGAGGACAAGGGCGAATGGCAAGAAGTTCCTGCCCAGTGCAGCAGGAGTGACCATCGCATCTGCCCAGTGACTACCTCACTTTCCCAGATGCCTTTGCATAACAGGTACAGTGGTCTGCAGAGGGAACTGGTCAGTGACAAAGATCACTGCTTTTCCTGCTTGGAGGTGTCACCAAGGTCTAGTCGGCTCACTCCCAGCACCAAAATCTCCACAGTAAAGAACAAAAGATGGGTCATTGTCATACACAACATGCTGCTGAAAGGAGCGGAAGGCCCAATATGTAGACCAGACCCACTAATAGGGAAGTCTACTGTCTACCTGGGGGCCCTAGTTAATGATGTAAAGAAGAAGCTTTCTTCCCTAGTACAGCCCTCAGATTATTACGCCCTTTTGATCTTTCTGGTAGGCAGTGACAAAGTATGAGAAGAAGTCCAAGGGCAATGAAGAGAGATTTCAGGGTCTTGGGATGATGAGTCAAGGGATCAGAAGCACAAGCTGTTTTTCTCTTCTATCCCTCCAAGCTGTGGGCAATGAGGAGTGGGTAAACAGGAAGAGCCAGCAGATCAATACCTGGCTCCAAGCCAGGACTTTGGGTTCTTTGATCATGGCTTGATTTACAAGACACCAGGCTTGCTAGCAACAGATGGGAATAGCTTAACCTTCAGGGGGGCAAGGTTCTAGGACAATTCTTGTGGAATTACAACAGAATGATTCTTTAAGACTGAAAATTCTCTAATAGATGGGATAGTTACAATTTGTCTGCCAGGATCTCAAAGCTTAAAATGAAAGGATAGGATGTAAAAATACTGTGGAAGATTTTCATGAGCTCATTTCATACAAAAATAATAAAGTAGACTATGGAACTTGTGGCTTCAAACTGCCTCTTTTGGTCTTAACATCTATATAGAAGTCCATTTTTTACAGGACTAGGGACTCTTTAGAAGCCAGTTATTAGACAGCTATGAATTATGTGGGTCTTCTGATGATGCAGCATGTGTCATATATCGCAGCAGTCTGTAGTCCACCAATGTGAATTGTCTCTCTACTCTTTCTCACTCCTGATGTAGTTTTGTTGTGGAGTTTTGTTGAGGATCTCCTGTACCTAAGGAGATGAATAAGTGAAGGCTGGAATAAGGAAGAGATATAGAATTTAACAACTTCTCTGAACAGAAATTGCCTTTACAGAACTAGGGTTTATGATTCATGAGGCTATAAAAGCACTAAAGGCTGCAGTTAGGGGTAACAGAGGTTAAACTAATGGGATGGTCTCGTCTGACGGACATATAGCGATTATTCTAGGTTCTTTTATTGTATACAGGAATGAGACCATAATAGAAGGGGAAAAAAAAAGAAAAAGAAAAAGAAAAAGAAAAAGAAAAAGAAAAAGAAAGAGAAGCCAAATGAGCCAAATGAGTTAGCACAAGTAAGTCTGAGTCAATTCAGTACCTCACCATGCAAAAGCAGTATATTCTTTCCCATGTCAACGCTAGATCAAAAATACAGCTGAAGTGTTTTTCTTGAAAACACAATTGATCTACAACTTGGACACTAAGGGATAATTGAGATTTGGTCAATTTTATCCTTGAAAAGTGGACATATTTTAAAAGCAAAAGTGATCTCTTAAGGGTGGATGTTTTGACATATTCTTTAAAAAAAAAATTCATTTATCTGACATGATTTCCCATACCCATACTTTTATAGTACAATTCTTTAGAGATTGCTTCTAGCTATAGAGGAGTAATGTGTAATACAAAAATATATTTCTTGTCTTTCATGAGGGGGCTGTCTTATTTAGGATAATACAGTCAAGAAGGCACATTCTAATTTAATTTATATCAACGTGGAAGGAATGAAGCATTTTTCTCAAAATCTGAAAACATTTAATTATTGTTTTAAAAATGAAAATTTTTTGCTTAAAGTTGACCTACTTGAGAGAAGCTGTTGTCACAATCTATGTGGATAAGAAGAGTGTCAAAATGAGGATGTTGAAGTCAGGTGTGAAATGTGATTGGAACAGGATGTGGTGTCTTGGAAGTCACATACAAAATCCACAGCAAATAGCTGTTCTAACTCTGCAACACTTTGCATAGACCTACAAAATTCTCTTGGGATAGTCTGTCCCTAGAGGTTTTGTGTCCTATTCTTATATTCCAATTCATCTCTGCATAATTTGTGATTACTTTTTACCCAGAGCAGAAGGATTTAGAAATTATTGTTTATGAAGTATAGTCTAGCTCACAGATACTTTTTTTTTCCTTTCCATCAACACCTTTTCTACAAAACCCCATATGTGAAAGAATTTTGGAAAGCCATAGTGAAGTTAAGGATGCTTAGTATAGTGGGGAAGCCCTGCATGTAAAGAACTGAACAAATAATCTTGTACAAAACCACTAATACCTGCTATATCATGAAAAATTTAAAATGTCACTAAATAGGAAGGCTGCAAGCAATAGACAGACCTGGTGTTTACAACGCCATTATGCCTTAATATGACTTTTTAAAAATTACTTTCTCATCTCTAACTTTTTCTCAAACTGTGTACTTTATTGGACTGATGGCTCTTGTACCTATGTAGTTTGGGGGCCAGGAATTTTCTTACATTTATACGTCATTCAGGACATATATACCAGTGATAGCATACAGGAAGTGTTTTATATGGAATCTCGTCTGCATAATTCTACATAAAATGTGATTAATCTTCTAGATTATGTGGTCATTGACTTCAAGGGAATTAAATAATTTTATACCATTAAAAAACATGGTAATCTATTCCAAGTTATTAAAGGAAACTTAACTACTCCTTTGCCGGTGCATTGCATTAGTAAATCCTTTGCTGACCTGATCACACAGATTGTGCATGTGTGTATGTGTACATCTACGTGTGCACCTCTGTAGAAATGTGTTTTCATCACCTGAAAGATAATTGCAAAAATATAATTCTCACATGTCATTATTAGTCTCCTGCTCAGAAATTCAGATCCCACAGTCAGGTGCAAGAACAGAGACCTGCAATTTCTGTGGGAACATCAGTACCTATGTCATCATACATACTCGATTACATTTGTATATACATATCCATATTCAATATAAAAATGTCAGATTTTCTTATTTTTTGTTTGGCTCTAAAATGACTGAATTTTTCTTGATTTTAAGCAAAAACTAGAAGTTTATGTTGCTATTCATAGCAAAGCTACATAAACCATATGTAATTTTCAACATTTTACCCTATAAGGTATGCATTCTTTAATATAACAGGTGTGTTTACTCATTTTATCTTTTAGAAACTGAGTGCTACTACCATTTGAATTTATGTTTGTGAGACAGGAAGGAAGGAATAACAAATCCTGTTTCTACAGTGCAGTTCACAGATAATTCCTAACTTACTGTTATGGTGGCAATTTCTGTGTTGTGACCCATCAGTGTTGTGACGGTATTATTTTGTGTGAAATGATGATCATCTGCAATGTCACTGTAGCAGTGGACAGTAATATGGCCTGAGGAAAAAGCAGTTAATTGAGGCATTTTACACCAGAGAACAACTTTAGGAAATCTGTCTTCTCCACATGGTATTAACGAATTTGGCCATTGCCATCCTCCGGGGCTTCATTTATTTTTTTATTTTACATACACACACCACCCACATATGGATGCAAGCTGCCAGCAAGGCAGAGAGTGAAACACACTGCTGAGAGGGGTGATGCTCCTGTTAAACAGAAGTTTAACAATTTGTATAGAGATCACAGAGCTGTCTGTGATTTGTTATTACAGCACTGCTTCCAAAAGACAAAGAATAAATCGCTGTATACAGCTAGCTATATCTAGCCATATCTAGATGTACCTAGTGCAGTTAGCTGCTTTCTGTAGAAAAGTATGGTTATTTCTTAGCTGAGATCAAACAACATTTGGAAGAAAACAGGAAAATTGTAATGAACAACCCTCTAAATCTTTCTTCTGGCATCTTTAGCACTTTGTACCTAGCAATTTCTCAAAGATAATAAGCCGATCATACAGTTAATACACTGTCTACTAGTAAGGAATCATAAAGAAAAACTGAAAACTTGCACAGGTAAGATATGCACTGAACTGGAAGGATTTTTGTAGCAACACAATGTGTGCAGACACACAGTTCTTCTGCTACTGCTTCTGATAATTACTTTTCAAGTTAAACTCTTCAGTTCCCACAGCATGTACCTAAAACCAGTTCACATGAGTTATGTCCACATTCCCCAAAGTAATTAAATCATCACCCTTTGAATCCTGATAGAATTTGCGTTCTTTCAGCACTCCCTGATTTTCCAGTTCAGGGACACAAGTCTTTGGAAACCTGACGATCTGTTTGCTTGAATTCCAAAATTAAAATAACAAATACATTGTCTAGATAAACTTAGCAAGCAGTGTGCTGTTGATAACCTATAAGAAGTTAGAGAAATTTAAAAGCACTGCAAGTTACATTTAGTAAACTCAAACCGTTTGAGGGAATCGAAATTGGTTCATGGAAGTTTGATGAGACAAGAGGAGTCTGACATAAATCATGCACAGCCAGCAGAGTATTAAGCTCAAACCAATTTCATATGGAAGTTAGACATTTGGTTCCTGCACTTCCCTTGTGAATATTTTCTAACTCTGCTAATACTTTCTCAAAGGGGAGTGTCAGTTCTCTTCTGTAGCTACCACAGTATAGCTGCACAAGCTTTTGTGTGATTTCCCTAGGTGTTTTCATAGAGAAATGAAAACACACCGGGAGAGGTAGGTTAGCAAGGGTATGCAGTCTGCAGCAGCACATCAGCTACTCAGTTAATAATAAGGACTCAAGAAAGAATTTTCAGCAAGAAAATAAAAAGAGTTTAGTGGCAAAATTACTGTGATAGGTTTATTGAACTATAGTGATACCTTCTCAAAGAGTTTTCTTATAAGTACACTTGGCATTCTCCAATACTGCCAATAGATAAAACATAAAAAAAATGAAAAGAATGATAATATGTAAACAATATAGTCTACAAGAGTGAATAATAAATAGACATTCTGAAATGACATAATGAAACAAATCAAGAGCTGCTGCAGGCTAAGTTTCTACAGTCTTTTGCACTTGTAGGAAATCTAATTGTCTTTTATTATGGCCAGTACTAGGAGAGCAAACAAACTTCTTGACAACACTCATTTTTCAGCTCCAAGTGGAACTTGAACTAGAATATCTAATTTGCTCTTTCTGCACCCTTGGCATAGCTAACACTGCCTTAGTTATTTAAATTTCAACAGAAGCAAAGAGGAACTTCAGAGGACACCTCAGCTAGCACAGACCCTACCACACATATCCATTCCTTTTTGGTTAGTTGTAACTGAAGACACAGCTGAAGCCTTCTCAACAAACATGCTGCAGGGTCTGCAGGGACTTAGAGGAATGTAATTCAGATCTTACAACTGAGCTTATATTGCTGTCAGGCTTACAAAAGAACCTTATGCTCCTGTTCGACATGGTCATTTGCCTTTGCCCTGACAACTGGCTCCAGAAATTATTCTGCATTCTGTAGTCACCCCCTTTCTGCAACACTTATCACTTTCTTTAAACACTATGGGATGAAATTTTAAATTTTTCCAATGTGTTTGGTGGAACAACATACATCATGCACAAGCAGTGTACATAGCCTGTCTGGTACAAGCTGATGTGGAAGTGAAAGGGAAAGGACAAGCACAGAGGCAGAAACAACAATGAAATCTTTCTATTGAAAATTAATTAATAATGAATACTAGAAGTGGTTGAAAAAGGGAAAGCTGGAAAAATTTCATGTTTTTGTGGCAACAGCCCTGTAAAGCATTATCTAAATTGTTCAGGAGATAACAGGAGCTCTCTATTCACATAAATTATGCTGACACATCAGAGACTGACATGTCAGAGTAAAAATGACAGATAGCTCTGATGCCTCTTTACTTTTAAAACAAGTTCACTTAATAAAGAATATATAAAAGAACAAGAAATAATTCTTAGAGCAAATTAAACAGATTTCTTATTTTAGAATAAATGCCAAGCTGTTACGTAGATAACAAGTACAATCTAACAAACACTGCTTCAGAAGCATGGAAGGTGTTAAAGTATCATATGAAGGACTCAGAGGCATTATGTCTATTTAAAGGGAAGAAGAAAGCCCTTAACTAGATACTTAAACATTTCAGAGTTGTTGGTTTTTTTCTTACTGCTAACACAGCATAATATATCACATGGTAACACAAATAATATATATATCCCAAGTGTTAGGTATAAATTAATAAAAACTGATTTTTTTTAAGTGCTGGGGGTGGGGTGAGAACAGATGCACACTTAACAGCTAACCTATTTATATCATAGACCACAGCAGAAACTGACAAGGTGTTTTGTGCTATGATAGTTCTATAAAAAATATGGAAGTCTGGTAAACTGAAAAAAAAAAAAAAACAAGTAAAAAAACAAAAAACAAACAGAACCACAAGCCAGTGCCTGAACCAGTAAAGCTCTTCTCTTGAAGATTACTTCAATCCAAGCAAAATTAGTAGAATAACTCAGAAGGAAATAAACTATAAATCTGAGGAAGCAAAGAGGTAAAGGTATGCTTCATCTCAGAAAATCTTTTATGCATAAATACCTATATAAAATGGAGCAAGAAATATAAAAAAACAAAACTTCAAAAATATTTCAACTCTGTTGAGTAACTAACTTACTATCTGCTCAATGTATAGCAAAGGTGGGGGTTCCCTCTGCTGCCTTTTCAGTACAGAGCGATTATGCTCCTTTAGGGCGCATAAAGATCCTTTTATTTTGTTCTATATCTTTAGGCCTGTCTTTCTGAATATGAACTTAATTTATTGAGAGTAAAACTGGCAGCTACAAAAAATATTGCATTTTATTATAGCAGCTCTGAAGAGAGATCATTGTCTAGCCAATTGTTCTGAAGCCTCAGATATGCAAGAAGACCAAGTTTGAATGCAGACATCCTCAGCTTTGCTTGTTTTTTATTTCTGAATGACAGTCATACCTTTGTTCCTCTCTCCTTCTTTCACAAGAAAGTCTGATTAGGTGCTTAAAATTTTCTTATTCAAATGGAAATTTTGGTAACTCTGGAAAAAAATCAGCATTAAAACCTTTGACAAAGAACATTCTTACACTGTGAAATGGTGGAAAATGGTCCCAAAGCAACACTACCGTTCATGGTAACTTCACTGATTATTTAGTAGAATTAATCAAAAAGAAAGGATTTCATCTTGCACTTTTCCTACCGATAATATCTTGTTGCATTTCATTGTGCTGCAACCACTACAGTCAATCTTATGACTAACCAAAAGTTTTCCTCATAACTTGCAGCTGAGAGAAAGCAACCACTAATTCAGTGGAAGTATGCACAGTCAAAGTATGTGGGGTTTTTTGGCTTTGGCCAGATCAGTATTACTACTCCAGAAGTAGTACCTCCACCCTATCCACCCATGGGAGAAGTCCAACCTATGGAGTCAGTTCTTTTGTGAGCAATTTTAGGCAAGAATTCTTTACGCTTCCAACTCTCAGTGCACAGCTAAATCAAGGTCCTTACCATATCTTTAAAAAAGAGAAAATCTTCTGCTGTCCTACCATTTTTTTTTGCAAGCTATTAATCTGTCCTCCTTTGTGACAGAAAAGTGACTTAAAAATTATTATAAGCAATTTTCTTAAATAAACAATGGTATAATCTCATGGCTTCAGGTGCTAGCACTGTATGCTCTAAGAGGGTGGTAAGCAAAGAAGTAGTTGTAGTTTGTAAATAGTGTTGGCAAATTCATTTTTAAAATACCATGATCAGCCACAAGGTCAAGGTCTTCTCCTGACAAAGAATGCAGACCTAATACTGGTATTCAAGGAAGGGTCACAAACATTAAAATATCTGTGTAAAACTGAGGAATACATACAATCCCTGGCTTCAACTGGTGCTTTAAGTGTAACCACAGTGAGGTACCAGTTACTAAATTATGCCATCTGCCTTATGGGGTCTTTTCCTCTATTAATGTTTCCAGCTGATATAATTTAATTGCATTTTCTAACTTCACTAAAAGCTTCAGTCCAGTAAAACATATTATGCTTTAATTGCAAGAGACTAATTATTTTCCTGGAATTGCTTTCTTTTGACTTGATTTAGTAATCTTAATTAAGCATGCAGTAGTCCAGTCTAGTACTCTGCATGTGACAAACCCTTTGAAAAGAATGTTTTTCTCCTGGGCATAAACAGCTAGGTGAACGAACTTGTGCTTGTGAGCATCTTCACAAAGTGCTGTGTGAGGTAGTTCCTCACTGAAATGCTAATGTTTGAAGACAAATATTGGTGGTTCAGTGTCCAAACAATTCTAACTCTCCTAGCAATAAAATGGGTTCAGAATACCATATAACCCATCTGTCACAGCTGAATATTATTTCAAGCAACAGACATTTAAGAGACTTAAGTGTAAGAGAAATCCACAAACAAGTAAACAATTGGAATCACACACAGAGACATATACAAGTGTTCTCTACAAAAGACTGGAAAAGGAGGCACTAGTATTTTATAACCTATAGACTCTATGAAAAGGTCGTTGCATAACACTAAGTAAAGTTTTATTCTCATGAGACCAATACCAGCTTTGCTTAATTAATCACTGCAGTTGGTGATCCCTTAACTTTAGTGAAGTACAGGCTTAAACAAAATAACAACTGCAGGAGTTTTCTCTTCAGTAAGACTTTTTATTTATGCATCGGGTAAAAACTCACCAAAGTAAATGAAAGAAAGCTGATCTTCAGTGATTGCACCACTACCAGAGAAATGCAATATCAGGAAGTTTATGCATTTCATTACATTTCTATCTATATTCATTTACAGTTACATAAACACCTTGTCTCCTAAGAGATTCAGATGAGCCCACATTGGATGAAAGGAAGATTTGTTCCTTCAATTAAGAGCTGTCTCTACCACACAATCTGTGTATAGCCTTAGGCCAGACTCTGCATTTCAGTCCCACCTGTGAAAGTAGAATAGCATTTATTTTCTCCAGCCTTTTTAGCCAGTGACTGTTAATGCACATTTGCTTGTTGCGTAATACATAAAGGACATTTCTAAAGTGCCATTACTCCCCAATTTCATAAAAGTTAATGGTAGCTTCTCTGAATAGCCCCAAAAGCCACACAAAGGTAAGAGTTCCTCTTCTATGTAGTCATTACAGTTAATTACAGCATGCCACTGCATTGCTAAAGAACCATTTCCACTGAACAGCAATTCTACCAGGAGGAAAAATACATCTCGGTGATGATGTTCTCACCTGCTTAACTATTAAACCACAGGGTTTGTCCCACAAGCCTACAGATAGATGCACAGAGACTTTCCTCTGGGGTATAGCACCAGGGTGTGATCTGGCACATGTTGTCTTACTGGAGGGCAAACAGGACGTGTCCAAGCCTTTAAACCTGGTCAAGTGCATTTCCATTTCAATAAAGGTACATGCTGAATGAATCCAAATTGTTTCATCATTCTGGCATCTATTTCTCTGATATTTTCGTTTCACCAAATAAAACATTTCAGCTTGCTGGTAAGTTCTGAATGAAAAGGTCAGGATATTAAGGAGTTTCATGATGTGGAAATAACAGGTTTTGACACATGCTGTTCTAGACAAAATCTCAACTCTTTTCTTCCACCACGATGCATGTATTTCCATTCCATCCCATTTCCCAGAACTGGAGGTAAACAAAAACACATTAGAGTAATGTTTTCAGGGAGAAGGATGTTTTCCATAGCATTGAACATCAAGCTTTTGTGCAGTTGAACTTTCCGAACCATGCATTGCTTTTCTAGCACGTTAAAGTTTTTCTAAATATTTTTGATCATTAAAAAATATCTCCTCTCTTCCGCTTTCATCATTAATCAAACTTTCTCATGGTCTGAGGACTGACGTTCTCAGTTCTCTAATTAATGATAAGCAGTATGATAATACAATTAAGAGGTTTTACAGTTTTTTAAGCACTTCCGATTTTGTTCTTGTAACTGAGTAATATGGACATCTATGAAAAAAATAACAATAATGGAAAAAATAGAACATTAAATTCTTTGTAAGATGCAATTCAACTGCAATATAGCCAAAGCTTAGTAAAATTATGGATCGTTCTATCTTTATCAATGTAGTGATGTCTAACATTCAGTTTTCTTTTAATCAGCTTCACTTCCCAGTCTAGTCACTGTCACTGAAGTCGGGAATAAACTCTTTAACACCTATGTAGTCTGAAGAAGCAAGCATTCTTTTATACAGTACCAGTGACACGGGGGATCTCTCCACTCAACACCTCTACTGAATGCCAGCTTCACAGAGAGTTATATCCATACAGAATATGTGTAGCCATTACATTTCCCAAAACTCATTATAATATTCATATCACCCCAGCGATGATTTTATAAAAATGGCTTTATAAAAGATTCCATGAATACATGAAAGTTCATTTTGTGACGGGTGAAGTGGCAGGGCGGCCAGTATCTTCCACTTTTTAGAAGAACAGGGCCTACGTAACAGGAACCGGGAGGAGCTGCCCCGGTCGCTGAGAGGCGCTACTTCGTCCCCGGCCTGGCCAGAGCCAGAGCAGCAGATCCCGGTGTTTCTCCACCGGGGGGTTTCTCCAGGACCTCCTGGGGCAGGGCGACCCCAGGCGAGCGGAGGGAGGCGCGGACGAGGCGTGGGCGTTGCCAGGGCAACGGCAATCACACCCCCGCCCTTCAAAGACGTCTCAGGGAGCCCCGGGCGGGCGTGCCTGAAGGATGGGGACGCCATCCGGAGAGACCTGGGTTAAATTCAAGAAATGTGCCTTTGTGAACTTACTTGTTTTTGAGGAATAACTGCAAGCAAACCTGTACCATTTCTCCTGCCTAGAACCAACTTTCTT